>DWKL01003969.1:0-10996 GCA_018249415.1 Phareas burnsi
GTCAGTACTTGTGCATTAGGTCGGTCGCCGCCCCTGGAAGTGTGCCCCCCCCCCCCCCAAAAACTCTATATGGTCACACCATCATGGTTTTTCAAATACAGTTAGTAAATAACAAATGAGAATCATGGGCACAATGAAAAAAAGTGTACCTGGTGAACACCTTTCCCACCGAAACACAAGCATTGCGTCACGGCGGATTGCGAGGACGGCAGTGGTACTTCCCCGATAAAACTATAGTTCTACCACATATCAAAATGCTGGTACTCATATAAGACAGAAAAAGAGACAGGATAGGGTCACGAGCCACGGAGAATTCCATCTTTAAAGTGACTTTTATATTTTAGAACAGAAAGCAAAATACTTGATTTCCCAATACGTGTTCCAAAATACAGGAAATGTTAGCGCATTTTCGTATTCATATTTGAGGTCACGAGGATTTGTTAAGAATGTACATATTTACAATAAAGGAAGATATAAACTTATAAATCTGAATGCAGCATCTTTTATCATTTTCCTCTCAGAATAAGGCCACGGTTCACTTCGCTGGCCAAGTACGGACCACTAGACTTTACATATCTTCGAGAGCCTTACAGAACTCTCAGGCACGCTGGTTTCCTCACGATGTCTTCCTTCACCGTGAAGCCAGCGATCACAGTAAAAAATGAAAGAGTGAAGTGAAAAGGAGCGTGATAACGTAGGCTATCACTGCTTTTGCGGTTATGCAGTTGTTATGAGGCAGAAAGTACAGATGATGTTGCCGCAAGTTGCCGAAGAGTTCCACCTTTTGTACGAGCATTTGCTATTTCCATTCATAAAAAAGAATTAACATCGCTGAAGGATCAGTTAAAACTGCTTTTTATTAAAGGGCCCTCAGCAGAAGCACGCAATAAAGTTATAAGAGCCTGCGATAATAAAACCTCGCACTCCATAAAAGCTCACTGAATTAGATAGTGCGCGAAATTTTTTATACAGTTAAGGCATAGTTTCTCGCAGTTCGTTTATGAGTTTTGAGCATTTATTTGTGTGTTCTCCTCTTCCGGACTGGCTGTAAAGCGAGCTTTGGGATGAAGTAGGAACTTAGTTTCGAGACCATTTCGCTTTGAGCGATTTAGTTACACGGGAAACGCGATACGTAAATATGTTGATTGAATTTAATATAGAAATGTTCGTTATTAAATTTTGTATATTACGGAAAATATTGTTTGTTTAATAGTTATTATACCTGGGTAAGCGAGCTTCACCCTGGAAGTTGGTCTCGATGGCAGGCATATTTCACTTAATAACAGCACGTTATCCACGCTTACTGTCGTTAGTGCCATCTGTTGGGAGTTATATTAAATTGGTTAATATTTGTTGTGATGGAGTTAGATGGCATTACTAGCGAATTCATTTTAATACTTTGTTTAAATTCAATATTTTTACGTACCTGTGAAACGAAATCATCATTTCGTCGTGTATTACGATTCATGCAATCGAGACATAATATAGGTATCGTGAAAAATATATCGTTTCCTCTATCCCTCTTAAAAATTGAAACGTTTCCAGAAACCCAATTCTTTTAATATTCTGCTACCGAAGTTATGCTTTTATTATTCAATATTTCTTTCATTACACAATATAATGAGAGGGTAATAAGAGGATATATTCTGGAAGCGCACGCATGAGTTCAAAAATAATCTATGCAGTATTTTTTTTATTATTTTCCAATATTTTTTTTAGAATTTATGTATTTATAATTAATATTATCTCTAATATTTGTAATGGTTCCAATAATTTTATTTCATGTTTATTTATTTGCTAGTGTCTTTTAACGAGACTACCGCAAAGAGAAAGGGAGGGTTATGATTTCGACTGGCATGTACGTATGTAACTATTTCCATCTATTATTATATGCCAGTGTGACTAAAAGCTTATAATCGCTTACTACTGTTAGAATTATTTATTTATTTTATATGTTAGAATATTTTGTTAGGGTAAGTGGCATATGACTTCTGAACATCATTATGAATATGTATTAAATACGTCAAAATATATTACATGTCATTTGTTTATTTAACAGACGATAAATATTGAATAGTTTGTACATAAAAAATTCAGATGCAATTTTTTTTTTCATATTTTTAAGGCATGATTTTTCTGTGCTCGGGTTTCAGTTTTTGAACTTACTTATCAAAATTATTCTTTGTGCCTATAATTGAGGTAACACTTCATCGTGTCCTGTTTTTTCCTATTAATGTTTATCACTTATTGTGTTTAATTTGTTCGTGCAACATAACAAATTAATAAATAAAAATACTCTTTATTTGTACGCCAGTTAAAGGTACAGTAAAAGTAGACATACAAAAGGCAGCCTTATTTCCTTTTCATTATTTCGTCATAATATTAATGACCAAACGATTACTCAGAATATAACGTGACTACAAAAACTGGAACGAACAACTTGTTTTGTAACTCATGAAGTTAACAACGGTAACAACTCAATCAACCGATTCCGCATAAGTTTTCGGCAGTTGCTAACTCCGCAGGTGATTGGGGAGCGAGGACAAGGCAACACCAAAACAAGGGAAAGTTACAAATACAATAAATAGGACAAACCCTTCCGGGGTACTCATTTTCATGATGAATTACGGAACGCTTCCGAAAGTTGTATTAAAAAATCTCACTTATGTAATATATATATATATGTCATATAATAAAAAATCTCTGTATACGCATGTAAGAAGTTACTTTTTTGACGTTAATCACAAATGAATTTTTTTACACATCGAAAAACAATATTTGAGTCCTTTGTACTATATTTGTTATATATGTTTTCGTTGCATACATTCCTTGCATAAACATACAGTTTCCTGTACAAAAACCTAAAGATAAATTTGGACTGAGTTAAACAATAGACGTCATCAAATACTACGAACAACTTAAAATAACATTTCAATTCAATAAAATAAAACAGTATTAGTGTGTATACGTGACTTGTGAACATCTTGGATAACTTTCTGAAGTTAACCAAGTGGTTCGCAAGTCACGTAATATTATTTTTATATTATGATTATTATTTTGTTTTCGGTCTACCATGAAGAAAATAATAATCATAATAAAAATAATTCTCATTGGGGACTAACTTCATCCTGTGTTACATCTGCGCGCGCAAATTTGTTTCATTCCGAAAAATTCACACCCATGTGATTTTCATAACGCCCTGACAGAAATATAATTTCAAAACCTTATGTCTTCAACCGACAGACAAGTATTTATCAACATGTCTAAGCATGAACTTTGATCGAAAGCATCTACACAAAGCCTTGATATGTAGCCAAGTGGATGCTTTTACCAAAAATAAGGTTTTATTATTTAGACCATACTCGTCCAATTTTCCCTATGTCCAAACGACGCTTGGGGCGCCATTTATAATGTTCCCGAAGGAGATGTGCGGTAAATGTGCTCTGGGTCATAAAGACGTATGTTATAACTACTTCAGAGCCAAATTCTATTTTATGTAATGGGAGTAGCAAATGAGAGTACACCACCTTATGGAAAGTGCTTGAGATGTCTGTAACCCTTTTTATGTCCCACTGCTGGGCACGGATCATTCTCCACAACTGGAAATCTAGAGTATTCTTTACCACGCTCCTTCTGTGGATTTTTAGAGATAAGTGTGGTTAACCGTTGTTGGTTGTTGTCGCACCACCCGCAAGGACTCCGACAAGATTTTATGACTCCTTTCCAATGATAACATCCAGGACCGATAGCTTAACATCTCCTCCGAAGCGCGGAAGCACGCTTGGGAACGCTTACGGTCAGTCATTTAACTCCTGACCGCGTGCGACGTTGCTCTAACGAACCATAGATCTACCACCGTCTTAGGTGTTTGGTTTGGAAGGTGTGGTTAGGGAAAGGGACACGCCTTCCAACTTAGTCCTTAGTGATGGCAATGCATCGAAGACTGACATTGGGTGGGAAATTAGACTTTTTTGTTGTTGATTACAGATGCCCATGATTGCTAGTGACCACTTACCTCCATGCGGATTGTATGTCAAGTGTGACGGTGGTAACTCCGAAGTCGACACGTGAAGGCATCCACCACCTCAAGGTTATTCTACTACTAAGGCAGATGAGGGTAGTGTTGCCAGAGCATTATGAAGAACTACCTTTCCTTTTGAAGCCATCTCAAAAAACAGGGATGTTCTAAATTACGTTCCCTTGTATTGTTATCTAATCTATTTGTTGCAAAAGTTTTACAATTCCGCGGACTTTAATTTAGCCGTAGTACAATCCACCTTAATGTCGATCTGCCGTATTACAAAATAGCCCCGTTTTGTAAAGCGCCAGGTTATTTGTGATACAGGGTATTGTGCAATTTTATTCGGCTGGGAAGTAACGCCGCACAGTCTTGAAGCTTCTGTGTTGTACTTTTATTTACTTTATTTTGAAAGATCAATAAACGGTAACATAATTTATTAAGTAACAACATCGTAAAAGTGTTAGTTACCATGTTGACTGCGGCTAATATTCGAAATAATCCGCTCTTGCGGCGCGCAACACAACAGGCGTGTTCCAGTACGGTGGCACACACCGTATGCGTGCGAACCGCACGGGTGGCGCGGACAGTAAAACACGACAAGTGTGTTTGCCGCAGTCAAAGTGTTAAGAAACATGCACCGTTACAGCGAGGCGACCATCTCAGTACGATCTCAGATAGAACTTCAGTTTTGTTTGAGTTTTGTTGTGTCCATGGGCTGCAGTGTCCACTTAACTTCAGATGACCTGCACGTTCGTTTGCTACTATTTAAATATAAAATAAATGTATTACCAATCGTTAAACCAACCGATCGTTAATCATAGAGTGATCATTACATACACATTATTTTGTTGCTTTACATAACATTTACTCTCACCATTAATGCCTCACTGCTGGGCACGGGTCTCCTCCCAGAATAAGAAGGACTAGTAAGGTCCGCCATGCTGGCCTAGTGCGGATTGGTAGACATCTTCGAGAACTCTACAAAGAACTCTCAAATGTGTAGATTTCCTCACAATGTTTTCCTTCACTGTTAAAGGAAGTGATAATTAATTTCTAATACGTACATAACTTCGCAAAATTAGAAGTGCGGCGGGGTTCGACCCCTGGCCTGAAGTGTGAGATCGAAATCTTAAACACTAGGCTGTCACAGCTAATTTATGTGTGTGTACAATTTATTATCTTTCTTTGGCAATATAGCCATACCAATACTACGATACCATGGAATAATTAATAGCAATTTTACGACGCTTCGAACGAAATTACGGCTTCGATCAATTTCCTTGAGGGCACCGTTCCAATATGTTCCCGAGACGCAGTAGCAATGAAGCTTTAGTGCCGATATCATCACCATACAGATATTAGTTGGGTATTTTAGGTTCTTTCGCAACCCATAACCCTTGTTGATATGAAGGTTAGTTACAAGATTACTGATATTCGATTTGCTTTTATCACCGATTATAGGTTCAACGGAGGATGAAGTAATGAAGCAAAATACGTAAGTTATATTTAGTAGATGTAATATTTTTGTTTAGAAAAAAAACTGATTAAAAAAAATCCTTTCAAGCTTTAAGAATAACAGGATCAATAATAAACATTAAAAGTATTGCGAATTGAAACGACTACAATATTACTTTGTGGTATGTATTGATTTCCATTAGCGGTTCAGTTAGGGTGTCTCCATATATATCGCCGCAGAATCGGATTTTTTATCGTGTAGAAATAGCAACGGAAAATGTAATCTACCTGATGATGAATGACTTTTGAACGAAATGTATTATGTAATGAACCCCAAATAGGATTTAAGGTTTTCTTGCGGCCGGCCATAGTTGCGTTGTTAGCCCTCAGGACTAAGTAGAAACGCCTCGCGTAAGTGTCCTTTACCACACTCTTCAAAGTAGAACATAACAAGGCTGTTATTGGCTTAAGTATTTTAAAAAACCTTTTATTCTTGACATAAGGATCATCCGCAGGCCAAATCATTCGCATTGCCTCGTGAAAGGTATCCCCATATACATTAGTATAAGGGAATAAATACCCTTACTCTTCATTAAAATTTCTAAGTGCAATCGATGCACTTCAATTTGCGTTGTGCAATGTTTTAGAATTGAAATTAGAGGATTTCAGCTTAAGCTTGATGATGAATGTCAGGAAATCCTTACCCATATATTATTTCTGACTTTATCATATATTATTGAACTGGAAGGATTCGCTACCCTAGCGATAAGACCGCCTTTTGGTTACCACCGTTTATATGTTTCTGTGTCCGTGCGTGTTATTTTTGTGGTGTGCAATAAAGAATATTTGTATTGTATTGTATTGTATTATATTTATGAGAGATCTTGTAGCTCTGTGGTTGCTCTTGATTGGTTGGGTTCTATTCCTGGGACGGAAATAAATTTAATTGTTTTGTTTTAACACTATCCTAGGGTATTGTTATTCATACTGGTCTTGCTAAGATGATTTTTAATTACCTATGATCGAGTATAGGTTATTAATTAAAATTTACTGATAAAACAGAGTATCAGCAGCAAAACAGTAGACTGATAGCGTAGTGGGTAAGGCTCCGGCCTCTCAAGCTGGGGGTCCGAGGTTCGGATCCCGCACGCACGTCTAATTTTTCTAAATTATGTGCATACTAGAAACTAATTATCAATTACTTCAGCGGTGAATGGAAACATCGTGAGGAAACCCACATGCTTGAGAGTTCTTTGCCAAGTTCTCGAAGGTGAAGTCTATCAATCCACAGTTGGGCAATGAGGGGCTATGGCTTAACCCTGCTCATTCTGAGTGGAGACCCGTACCCAGCAGTAAGGCATTAATGAGTTGCTGATGATGATAAATACAGATCGCAATTAGATTTATCTGTTTACACAGCACTGACGATAATTAAAAACTAGTTCGGTCCGAACCAGCTAATAAAGAGAACAAATTCTACAAACCATTTTGTTTCTATCAGTAATAAATTTAAAAAAGTATCATTAATGAAGAATTAAAAATAAAAAACGCCATTAAAAACTAGTCGTAACATTTCAGCAATTACGTTTGGTTGAAATTTGTAGTAGAATAAAATCTCGGACGTGCGAAGGAACAGGTAAATCAAATGCATAATATCCGAAACGGTTAGCCCTGTCTTATTTATGTGAGCTGGATAACGTAAATTGCTGAGACAGGACCAATTAAGCCGATGGAGTTGGCTACACGTGATCTAGTAATTAGTATGTTAGATGACTTTCATATTGGGTTCCGCTTGTCGTTATCAAACCCGGGCATACTTACAGCGAGGCGACCTTAGTCCTCGAGAGTAGTGACGCATCTATGTACGTTCTCAGACAGAACTTGAGTTTTGTTTGAGGTTAAACGTGTCCATGGACTGCAGTGACCATTAACATCAGGTGGCCTGGACGCTTGTTTGCTACCCTTCGAACATAAAAAAAAAATATTCATCCTAATTTAATTTAATTTTTTCCATAAATTGAATCTCTAAACAAAAACGTACCTAAGAAATTACTAATCATGTTAGTTACTTCTAACAGAATATTAGAAATAGATATAAAAAAATATATATTTTTCTTGTTTGATTTGATATTTAGGTTGATATTTAGATTAAACGAAAAAATAATATTAAAAATAATAACGCTTCTTATCGTGAGAACCATGGACACATATAGAGACGAGTACACAAACACCCAAACTCAGAATAGAAATCTAAATTAATCGTTTAGATTAGGCCGGCTGGAATCGAACCCGGAACTCTCTACCAGACCGGTATGGTAAACGCTGCGCCACGGGAGTCATCAAACTATATCATTAATAATATTTTAATTAACTACATAGAAGAAAATATCGACCATAAACAAAACATACGGAACACTTCTCTTGACCGGATAATAATTTTTTGTATCAACTTTTTGTGCGCAGCGACCACGCTGACCAATAAAATAATTATACCCCTGACAATCGTGAATCGAAACGCCTAGAGCAAATATAAATATTGATATTTTATTCAATCCACAAAAAATATAAATCGAACATCATTTTTCTAAATTAAACGCCCGATACAGCACGAGGAGGCTGCGGACCACCGTCGTTATATCACGCATTAAAAAGAGCAAAAGCATTACAGAATTTATGTTATATGCGTGTGCATTTAGAGCATATTACTTTATTAAGGGCAGCCAGGGCGGGCGCATCACGGCCATATTACAGGCCGGCCGCAAATATCTGCCGATAAACTTTTTAATACATTGCAATTTAGTCCATTTGAGGAACGCATAAAAACGAACGACCCATCGCGGCGGGTACCCGTCACAACGCTACTCATTAAAGAAAAAAATGTATTATAAACAATAATAACGTGTCCGTTTGTGATGTCGACACAACTGCCATTATCTAAACTTGTATGACGTTTAAACAAAAACTGTTTTTATTTTTATGTTTGTCCGGTACAAGCAAGTATAATTATGAAAATCCAGAATTGGATTTGACAGAACTTTTACGACGATAGAGGAATTTACAAAGGCTGTTTATGCATCGAAAATTATTAGGGATCCCGCGTAAATGTTGGAAAATCTTATGGTTACACGCAAGCCGATCCGCGCTATGAAACTCGCCGTAAATACTAATTCGAATCGACATTTCATCAAGCCCAAATATCTGAATAGGTCCTACGCCATAATTACACTCCGGACACACAAAGCCCCCCCGTATGGAACACGAATAATTACTAATACACGTCGACACATCATTGACATATTGACGCGACATCCTCATCTCTTTGTCGTGAAAACCTCAAGGATCGTATTAACACAAATGATGACAACGGCACAATGCTCCAGCTTATTCGACGGGTCATTGTTGACCCGAGAATAGAAAAATATATGGTCCGGGACCCTGCTGGGAGCCCTCCTGCGGCGTAGTTTAGCGATGCGACTGTAATCGTACACGCTCTACGGAAGCCACGTTTACACCTATCTCGACTCCTAATGGCAGGTAAGTCGGCCAATAAAACGACCTTTCTCAAATATTTCCTGTTTTGAAGGTTTCGTGCCTCTGCCTCCAGATTCCAGCGACGTGGGTGGATTAAACGTATAAAACGATCCTCGCCGAAAATAAAACGCATATAAAATGTCCTCGACGAAATATTTAATGCTCAATTAGATAAGCGTTTTGGGTTTTGTGGCGTTTGAATTGTTTTCGAGATACGAGCGATTTGTGAAACTGAAAAAGGACAACGACGCAACAATATCGCTCCGGCGACCGCGAATGCGCTGTCATTTTTACTCATCGATTCGGTCGTTCGAAATTTGAAATTGTTTTATTGTTTATGGACGGCTCGCTCGGAATGGAATTATTTTCGGTGTTTTTTCCGTAGTTTGAAAACAAATGTCTTTGTCCATTGTGAATGGGTGTCGGAGTGGTGGTAGCGAGTGGTAGCCCCGAGCGCTTTGTGCCACTCACAATGAGTGATATATGAGCGACGTAATTTTGAATTGTCGCTTCGGAGCCTCCGGTCGGAGATTCAATGTGAAATTATCACCCGTACGCGGCATAACGAAAATGAATTATTGCTTTTTATTGCCCTATTCTCGATGCGCCCTTATATCGAAATTACTTACTATTCAACCGTTTCTTCGCATTAACGGCTGGAGGCAAGTGTGTCATTGTTTTATTAGCAGAACTACTTATAGTTGTATGAGGAAAATAAAATGGACGTCTGAACAAACGACTTAGATACAATATCTACGAAGTTTATTGTATATATCATCTACGTTTTTTTTATGCTTATGATTCTCATTACTTTACAATATACACACAATACAGACAATTGGGAATCTTCATTGATTTCGTGTGTTGCACATTTGGGGTCGTCTGAATGTTCCGTTGTGCAGCGATTTGATACCGCACAAGCGAAACATCAGGCCCCGGGTACATGTCAGAATGTCAAAACTGTCTCCTATATGTCGACACACAACCGGCATGTAAGACCAATCGTGTTTCATAAAGGAAACATTTGATGTTTCACATAACTGTACCTGAATGACCATGATGGTGCGACCAGGTAGAGTTGGGAGGGGGGTGGGGGGGGGGGGTTATATGTACGTTAATGTCATAAATAAATATTAGCTCCCAACAAACGCGATTAGACATAAATCAGATTAATATAATAACTTTCGTTGTTGGAGATAAACATTAATATGTTCTCGTAAGACAGAATACACACGTATAATGACTTCATCGCGGTCCGACCCTGATAGGACGATTTCTAAACCGGCCAAACACCGTATTATAAAACGGGTGATTTATGACTGTTTTGAGTAATTACGTCTCATCAAATTTGAATAACGCGGTACCATAAATAATGTGTTACAAGCGACGCAACGCGCAAAACCGTCATAAGTCAATCCTTCAAATTAATCTTATTGGAACACCTTGCGATGACATTACGCGGACATATTTAATTAGTGTGTTAATATCGCATTATTTAATGGCTCTCCCCGGCCAGGTGTTTGTCAAATGTCAACAGTGATTAAGTTTTATTTCACGGGGCGGTCGGATTTACGAGTTTTTGACTTTTATAAATTCTTATCGCCTCGCCTTAACTGCCAATCCTCGGTCGAAATTACCGCTCGGTGCTCGCGTTGTAAACCGACTCGAGGACCATTTATTATCCGCACAGATAATCCACCGACAGCACTTTATTATCAGTTATAATAATAATTTACTTTTATAGATTCACATTACTCATGTTTGTTCTTATTCGACTGCAGTTGATGCGGCGCAGTCGCCTCAACAAAATAATAGCGCGCCATAATTATAAACGCTTCATATTGAGCGACCCACGAGACTGAGCGACTAATCGTTATTTGAATTAGAGTCATAGATATATATGTTAAGTGGTCACTACAGCCCATGGACACCTACATTCAACCTCAAACGAAAACGGAGTTCCGTTTGAGGTTGTAAATGGATGCGTCA
>DWKL01003970.1:0-10991 GCA_018249415.1 Phareas burnsi
GATGTTTTCCTTCACCGTTAAAGCAAGTGATAATTAAATTCTAATACGCACATAACTTCGAAAAATCAGAGGTGCGTGCGTGGTTCGAACCTTGGATCCCCAGTGTGAGAGGATCTTAACCACTAGGCTATCACTACTTATATATAAGTATCTGTATATATACGTCAAACTGATCCGTCGTATTCGAACCTTGTCCTAGTTGAATAACAAACCCTGGCATCCCTACAGCTCCCTAGGCGCCGGCACAAGTTTTCTCGGCGAAAACGATCACGGTCAATGTCACGTTGTCATTAAGATAATCTCCGTGTTCTTGTGTTGCCCGTTTTTGATTTCTATTTTATTATAAACCAGTCGTGTGCTCGAACACGTGGCTACAACTCTCTAGTTTTACTCCCTAGGGGGTTGAGTTCCGGGCTAATAGAACTGTCTTTTATATTAAACTTTTTTAATGTTTGAAGAGTAGCAAACGGACGTGCAGGCGACCTGTTAAGTGCTCTCTTGCCCATGGACACCTACATTTAACTCGTACATGGATAAATTATTACCCCTTCTTATCTTTTTCGACGAAAAAGATGTCGGTGAATATCCAGCAGTGATAGTATAGCGATTAAGATTCCGGCCTCTCACACTGGGGGTCCGGGGTTCGAATCCCGCACGTACCTCTGATTTTTTGAAGTCACGTGCGCATTAGAAACCAATTATCACTTGCTTAATCGGTGAAGGAAAACATCGTGAGGAAACCTGCACACCTAAAAGTTTTTTGTAAAGTTCTCGAAAGTATGTGAAGTCTACCAATCTGCACTTGGCCCGCTTGGTGGACTATGGCCGGACCGTTCTCATTCTGGGAGAAGACCCGTGCCCGGCAGTGGGACAGCAATGGGTTGATGATGAATGTCATTCCATCACCAAGATACCCTCCTTGTTCTAGTGTTCCATTTTTTTATTTAATTTCGCATTTTTATTCTATTGTATATTATATCTTGTGGAAGTCTGGGGCTAGAAGTGTAGATAATTAAAGTTTATTCTCAATTGCAGAAGGTACCATAATAAAATGCTCTTATCACGTTTTAAAATTATATATTATTTTTACTATTATATATTTGTTTATAAAAAAATGTTGTTTTTTCTTTTTATTTTGTATATATATATATATATATATTGTGTTGTAAATGATAATGTATATACCTACTTTATAAAATAAATGGAAAATTGTGAAAAAAAATGTTTTAAAATTGTGTTATTTATTGAGATTTCCTTTTTTCTCAGGTCCAACATGGCAACACATGTCACGTCACATATATCAAGGACGACGTTTGTGTGGATTATATTCGCATTAGTTAATGTAAGTAGCCGATTAATTTAATTAATTTATGTAAGTTATTTCAATTATCGCGCAATGTGGTAGCATATCTTGTACAAATTTATTTAATATTTATATGGTGTGACGAGATATATCTTGTCACGTCATATAAGTCATTAATACTGTATTTAGAGTTTAACATTTTTTCGAACTACATTATGAATATGTTACGCAAGCAATTATGTTTACGTCAATACACAAAATGTTAAATTTATTTAATAATTTATCTTTTAAATTCTATAAAATTATGTTTACGTCGATACAAAAAAATAATTATTAAATAATTTATCATTTAAATTTTATAAAATTACGTTTACGTCGATACAAAAATATAATTGTTAAATAATTTATCATTTAAATTCTGTATTTTTTATTAAATAATTTAAATTGTAATTTCCTTAGAATGACGTATGTGTCGATGTACAAAATGTAAATATTTAGATTTAGTACGTAGTAGAACAAACGGGTTATGAGGTTTCGCGGAGTTTCAGTAACAGATGCCCATTCACATTGACACTCGTAACCAACTTCCACCAACTATTCAGAACGGAGGTCCAAAGTTTTTCCAAGTAGCGAACGAGCATGCAGTCAAACAATGGTCACTGCCGCTCATGGACTGTAATGAATTCTAAATAGAGGTCCAGATGCATTGCTATTACGGGGGACTGCATTGGAACGCTTTGTGTGTGTCTTCCTGGCTACACCGTTAAAAATAGAACACATCAGCGCTTAATACTGCTGTTATAAGGCAGAAGTAGAAGCGGCGATGTAGCTTCCGGAGTCAAACCACGTAAATGTGTTTCCACGCTTATTCCGCCGCGGACGTCTCAAGTACATAATAAAAGAGCGGTTCCTATACCTGTCAGTAACATCGCAGGTCACGATTCGAATATTGAGTGTTTGTAAACAGAAGTACTGGAAACTGGGGTCATTGGGTCAAGTTAACATAAACGGCTCTGATTGAAGGATGTAAAATAGGGTTGTCAAAATTAAACGTAAAATAGGGTTGTCGAAAAAATCAATAAAGACTTTTGAAATGTATAATAATATTGGAATACCGTATAGGGTTGTCAATTTTCAGAAAAATGAAAAAGATATATTTTTATTTATAAGTTGCCTGTCTCGCTTCGTTCCCAATTGCATGAAGATGCCAGAACTTCCTCCAACATACCTAATTTAAAATTATTGAGGTAGTCTGGTCATTTTTGTATTTGATTACACGGTAACACTTGAAATGTACCACATAAGCGCAGAAAGCGCTGTTTCAGAAATGACTTAATAATAACCATAATGTACTCTTCATTCGCTGTTTAAGTTTAAAATAAAACAAGCGCTTCAACATTCGCACCGAATGACTAGGCGTTAGTTGAAACAGTGCGTCTTCAATTCGCGGTTTTTTATCACCTAACCTCGTTTCGTTGAGGAGTGAAGTGATGCTTGCGCAGATTCGCAACATTTCCCAGCAAAAATCCGATTTTGCGATTGTTAGTACTGTACCGGGATTTAGAAACCGCATATCGTAAGTACCCGTTACGTAATTAAAGTGTATGATTTCCGCGATTATATTTGTTTAAAATCTTGTACTGTATTAATCTGAAATTATTAATTGTCAGAAAAAGGAGAAAAGAAATAATCATGTTTATATAAGCAGTGATGGGCTAGTGATTAAGATTCGGGCTGGGCTGGGCTGGGCGTCCGGGATTCGATTCCCGGACGGACCTCTGATTTTTTTGAACATATGCACAAATTGGAGATAAGTTATCACTTGCTTCGACGGTGAAGAAAAACGTCACGAGGAAACCTACTACCTAGGAGGAGGTTTTTTGTAAAGTTATATCTAATTGTGTGAAGTCTTCCAATCCGCACTTGGCTAATAGCATGGTAGACTATGGCCTAACCTTTTTTTATTCTGAGGAGAAACAATGAGAGATTAATGGGTTGATTGGACCATGTATATTTGTCATTTATTACCGTCTTTTAAGTGACCTGTTAATTAACGATAAACGAGCAACATATTTTCTTGAACTTAGAACGAGTGTATTATTTCTAAGAGTTTTACCAAATTCAGTCAACATTTTTATTGATCCATTACACCTATTATGATGATGAATGTAATTAGAATGCATTATCTCATAAACCTAGTATAGGAAGTGTTTTTCCGTAAAATGTATAGTTAGTCGGGATTCACTAAGGGTTCTGTATTACGCCAGTAGTAAGGTTATTTAGAAGTTCCACTTAATGGAAAGGTTTTTAGATAGTTTTTTATATTTGCTGTGATACCAACGAGTTTTATTAAGTGCGTTGACTAAAGCATTCCTTCTTAGGGGAGGCTTGTCTATAGTCCTATAAGGGCTTATTGATAGACTACTAAATAAACTAGTGACGATAAACAATAAATAAATACAGTATAATATTTGATTTCAAGCGCGCATAGTCCCACTGCTTGTATAGATCGTAATCGTTCAGGAAAGTTAAGGAACCGAGCCTCGGTTGGGAGTTGGATGGACGATCGCTAGTCACAATTCTCGGAACAGAAAGTCGCTAGTCTGCACTGTCACATATCTCTTTGTAATACAATGACCTGCAAATTCATTATTAGATGTATATTCTTACTTTTATACTGTCATAAAAACGAAATCGCAAAATCTCGGTACATAAAGTTGCTAGTCTGCACTGCCCCTTATCTCTTTGTAATGCAATGAACCGAGGTATGTAGGTGTTATATTTTAAGACGTACATTTTTATTTTCATACTGTCATAAAAACGAAATCGCAAAATCTCGGTACATAAAGTAGCTAGTCTGCACTGCCCCTTATCTCTTTGTAATGCAATGAACCGAGGTATGTACGTGTTATATTTTAAGACGTACATTTTTATTTTCATAGTGTCATAAAAACGAAATCGCAAAATCTCGGTACATAAAGTTGCTAGTCTGTACTGCCCCTTATTTCTTTACAATGCAATGGCTTTTAGGTATGTACGTGTAATATTTTAGGATGTAAATTCTTATTTTTATACTGTCATAAAAACGAAATCGCAAAATCTCGGTGCATAAAGTAGCTAGTCTGTACTGCCCCTTATCTCTTTGTAATGCATTGAACCGAGGTATGTACGTGTTATATTTTAAGACGTACATTTTTATTTTCATAGTGTCATAAAAAAGGAAAAAACGCAAAATCTCGGTGCATAAAGTAGCTAGTCTGCACTGCCCCTTATCTCTTTGTAATGCATTGAACTAAGGTATGTACGTGTTATATTTTAAGACGTACATTTTTATTTTCATAGTGTCATAAAAACGAAATCGCAAAATCTCGGCATATAAAGTAGCTAGTCTGCACTGCCCCTTATCTCTTTACAATGCAATGGCTTTTAGGTATGTACGTGTTATATTTTAAGATGTAAATTCTTATTTTCATACTGTCATAAAAACGAAATCGCAAAATCTAAGTACATAAAGTAGCCAGTCTGCACTGCCCCTTATCTCTTTGTAATGCAATGACCTGTATGTACGCGTTACATTCTCAGATGTAAATCCTCATTTTGCGGAACGGTATAGTCACTGCATTTCAACTAGACGAAATAAAACTGGCGCGTAATAAAAAGATAGTTTTCTAAGTATAGTTGTTCTGACGAGTGTGAAATGATTGTTATAAATTATTTGAATTTAGAACAGAAGAAAAGTAACAGTACCACTATCTAGAAGTAAAATTACTGATTGAAAAAGTACGTTATGCCGTAGGGATGCTATCATCATCAACCAATCACTGTTCGATTTTTGGGCAAGAGTCTCAGAGTGAGAAGGGTTAGGTCACCGTCCGCCACGCTCGCCAAGTGCGGATTGGTAGACTATGTACAGCTTTGAGAACTTTTACAGAGAACTCTTAGATTCTCTTTCTTTGCGGTTTTGAATTGCTTTCTTTGGTTTCCCAACTATGGTCTTCTTCGCCGCTAAAGCGAATGATAATGTATTCCAAATACGTACATAACTCAGAAAAGGTAGAGGTGCGTGCGAGTTTCGAATCCTGAACCCCTCGTGTGAGGCTAGAATCTTACCACAAGACTGTCACTGCTTAAAGGGATGCTAAGATAGCATACTTAGCACGCATGCTAAGTAATAATGTTAATATAACTTGTTAATTATAGAAATATTGTTTCAAATTCTGTTGTTATGGCAATAAGTTTCTAAGATCTTTACCAAACTTTAGTTCTTCCATAATTGGGATGTTTGACCCATCGTTATCATCCAAACATTACTATCACAATGTTGGTGGGTGTGGGGAGGAGTGTGTGGAGCGGGGGGGGGGGAACTATTTTCAGAGAACGCTTTGTACCTATGATTATGGTATAATCATTGTTTTAAATAAATAAATACCGAATACACAATTTTCCACAACCACAATCTCTTTTGCTTCTAATTTTAGTCGCCAGTAGGTCCGAATGCTGTTTTCGTCAAATAATAAAATGTTTACCTTAATTGACTTTATTGTATTATTACTATCATAAATTTTATTAGTGCCGATAAAGCCTTACTTTTATTGACCGTTCCAAAATCAATTAGCGTTTGATTGGAAAATGTTTGACCCAGTCTTTGGAGTACTGACTGTTGCTTTGGTTATTCTGCCACCCTTACATACTGCCATTTCATACCAAAATCACTTTTCGAGTTATAGCTAAATAGAGGTTCGTCGTCGACCCATTAATGTCCCACTGCTGGGCACAGGTCTCCTCTCAGAATGAGAAGGGTAAGGTCATAGTCAACCACGCTGGCCAAGTGCGAATTGGTTGATTTCACACAACTTCGAGAACTTTGCAAAGAACTCTCAGATGTGTAGGTTTCCTCACGATATTTTCCTTCACCGTGAAAGCAAGTGATAATTAATTTCTAACACGCACATGACTTCCAAAAATTAGAGGTGCGTGCGGGATTCGAACCCCGGCCACTCAGCTTGAGAGGCCGGAATCTTAACCACTAGGATATCACTGCTCGGTTTATTTTTGAAAATGACGCAGTACTTCTTTCAAACTAGATGTCACCTGCGAAAATGTGTGCTATTTTGTAACTAGACGTTACCTGCGACAGTTTTAGGTATCAAAAATAGGTCTAATTGACCATTGTCAGTCAGTAAAAAATTTTAAATCCGTATTTTACTTAAACTTTTAAATCCGTATTTTTATTAAAGGTTAAAAATACCCAAATAGGCTAGATGTTGGATAACGGCATTTTAGTTTAAGGACGGCAGTATACATTAATTAAGCTGTCATAAAATTTGTAGATATAATAAATTGCCACCTTTAAAATATCCAATTATATAACGAATAAGTAATATGGGATTAAATCTTTTGAAGATCCCGTGAGATATTGCTGTAACTATGCTGGCCGTGCGTGTGTGTGTCACACTGTGTTCGGGTTCGATTCTCGCTCAGACAGACATCTTAATGAAGAATTTAGATTTAATTTCTATGTATGTATGTTTATGTACATGTTTATGTATGTATATGTTTGTGTCCTCATCTTTATATGACATCTCATACGTGGCACTCGTGACTTAGCCAATCCTACTGTGGGAGAAAGAGTGTTGAAAGTGTAAGCAAAATAATTTATTCAGAATAGATATATATGTATAATATTTATGTCAAATGAGTATATAAACAAAAGCATTGTTTAAACGATGTGTTGCAAGGATTATTTGCGGAGAAGTGGTGCAAGAAACACAAAGAGATTTTCCCTATAAAGACATTGGGAATCTTGTTCTTAAATAAAAACTGGGTGCCATGGAACAAGTTGTAGACCTAACAGACTAACACCAACACAACATATCATCCACCAAATTCCCAGTTCCCTGGGGAACAACCATCTTGACAATGCCAGGATTTTCATACAAAGATCTGGAAAGTGGTAAAACGCTTCGTGGTTTGACTGTGGCGGCACCACCGTTATGACTTCTCCTGCTTTATAACAGCGGTGTAAGCTGCTGTATTCTGGTTGAAAAGAAGTTAATATGAGATAAAAGGTGCAGGATATTAATACGACGTTCCAACGAAGTCCTTTAAAGCAGGCATGCTAATAGCTCCTTTTAATCCTGAGCCAGCTATCTAAAACATTCCGAATATCAATGTTATGTAGGTTAAAATTGATTTTGCAATTATTTTATATTGTGTTCTGATCGAACTTAGCTTGGTCGTAGTCCTATTTTTTGAACGCCCGCATAGCGAGATCCGTCGATCTTAACCTATTTACAAAGTTGAGCAATGTTATGTGCGGTCGGGAATTGGATGGGATTTTGCCAATATTAACATTTCATGCGTAATTCTGTTTCGGATGCCATGTTAAGTTGATTGCTTCAGTTGCGAGCATTTATCTATCAATTATTATCTGCCTAGCAGTCATTAAACTTTTCGAAGGTTTTCGGTCTTCCGGGCGGTTTTAAAACATCCTACACGGGTTGGCCACTAATCCATAACTCCCCTCTGGAGGAAATCTGGATTGAAGCAGTGTGTTTCAGCATTCTTCCGGCTTTCCTAGTTGTGGCGACAGACCAGCAAGGGTCTAAACCATTTTGAGGTAGCTAACATGTCCACCGTTGACAGTGGCTACTTTAAATAAAATACATCGCATGGTGGTTTGTTGCTACCATTAAATATCGTGAACAGATAGTTACAATTTTTTATGTCAGTGATTAGTTGCAGGTGCCGAAAATCCTCATTATAAGTAACGAGACGTGTTAATGATAATTATGTTTGATAGGTGATTCGTCTGGGGAAGTACCTCCGCCGCCTTCAAATCCGCCGTGAAACAGTTTGTGTTTCGGTTGGAGAAATACGGTTGCCGGGCACACTTACAGCGAGACGACCATCTTAGACCTCCAGAGTAGTGACGCATCAATGTACGATCTCAGAAAGATCTTCAGTTTTGTTTGAGGTTAAATGTAGGTGTCCATGGGCTGCAGTGACCATTTAGTATCAGGTGGCCAGCACGCTCGTTTGCTACTCTTCGAACATAAGAAAATATAGTCTTGCCCTTGCGATCACGCCGCTAAACGATACATAAGAAATAACAAGCAACCTATTCAAACTAATTTAGAATACGCTTCCGAAACAATCACACGTCGAATGGTTCCAAAAACGCATTCCATTCATCTCCGTATATCACAAAAACTATTACACCGTTGGTAACAAGAATCGCTGCCGTCCTTGGCGAGGTCGATATCGAAACCAACGTGAGGTACCGTTTGTTCCTTGATCTATCTGACGCGAAGACTTTCTCGTCTAGATGTGACCGTAGCACAGGAAGAATGGTAAGATACGCTTCGTAAGTGCAAGTTGCGCGTGGGCTTTTTTACGCGAGCTGTGAATAGCTATCTAGTTTAACACATGATATATTGAAATGAAACTCTTCACAATAACGCAATATAATTTAACATTATTATCAAAAAAACTGGCTAATACTAAAGAAATTGTTATTTGTCAAACTAATAGATAAATATAGATGCCAAGACAGCTAATTGACTGGCTGACTTATGTATTGAAAAATTACAAAAATATTAGTAAAGCAATATGTTTTTCGTAGTATCATCTAATTGCATGAGACAATTGGAATGAGTAAAGAATATTATTTAAAATAAAGTTTCATATCTTACTGATTTCAATGTTTTAATTTAGTGTCTGTTAGTTGACTAAATCTATATTCAACAGACATACACATGTATGAAAAGTTCTTAATGTATCTATCTATCAGCTTTTAGAAGTCCACGATAGGACATTGGCTTGTCCTAGTTGACGTCATTCCGACCAAGGCACAGAACCTTTTGAATCTAGCAATTCAAAAGTTTTGAATACATTCCATCAATCAATCATTGATTATGTTGGTTAAAATAGTTATTGAATGTATTTTAAAATTTTGATTTAGTAATAAGTCGCACTGCAATATTTAAACTATCTAATAATAAATGTCTCTGGTTTTTTTTTTATTTTTGTAAAGTAACAAACGAGCATGCAGGCCACCCGATGTTAAGTGGTTGCCGCAGCCCATGGACACCCACATCCAACCCCAAACAAAACTGAAGTTCCGTTTGAGGTTGTATATGGATGCGTCACTACTCCTGAGGACTATGATGGTCGCTTCGCTATATGTCTGCCTGGATCACATTGTTTTTATTAACTACCTATTGAATTTTACGTTTAAGTATTATGACAATATAAATTAAATGATGGTAGAACTATAATTCGATCGGGGAGGTACCGCTGGCGTCCTTATAATCGGTGTTTCGGTAGAAGAGGTGTGGTTGTCGGATATGCTTAAAAGTGAGACGACCACCTCAGACCTCATGAGTAGTAACGCCTACTTAAGACCTTAGATAAAACTTCAGTCCTGTTTGAGTTTAGACGTGACTATCTATGGGCTGCACGGACCATTTGACACCAAGTAGCGAGTACACTCGTTTGTTACTTTTCTAACCTAAAAAAACAGAAACCCCTGTGGTTTATGGCAAATGTTATGAAATGGCATTTTATAAAAAATGATTTTAATTAAAATGCTTATACCGTGTCGTAAATCAGCAAGTAGGCAGATTATTATTAAATCAAAGAACTAGGCACTTAGCAGTTCGTCCGCCTTAAATATTGTTCCTACTGATCTTATTTTGCTACGGGAGTCGCGGTGTCCGCTCCATTTGAGACACCGCGCGTGCGTCCGGCGGCACACATAGCGCGCATATCGCACGCACGCAACTGGACCGTGCGCGTAAAAACAAACGGATAACACAGCTCGCAGAATCGTCTGTAGGTTGGATAGTGGCTGTTTAAGACTTTATAGGTGGTAGAACTTCGTCTGGGCAAGTACCACCGCGGTCATCATAATCCGTCCTGAAGCATTTTAGTGTTTGTATTGGAGATGCGGTTGCCGGACACACTTACACCGAAATGACCATCTTAGTCCTCAGTAGTGATGCATCTACACACAACGTCAGATAGAGCTTTAGTTTTCTTCAGAACTTCAGTTTTGCTAGCAAGCCCGAACAAGTATTTACTCCATAGTGTCAGTCACAGTGTGTTCAGTATTGCGGTGTAGTTTTGATACTACGCAATTACGCATACAAAGCTTACATTCCATTACAATGATGACAGAGAAAACAATACTTTCGATAACTCATTCCTTTTTCTCATTAATCTGTAAATACTCAAGCCATACCATACTTAGGGCATAGCTGAGCATGCTTACGGTCGTAGTGTACTTTTTAGTGTGATAAATCACGGAGAACATTCCTAATAGGTTTTCTGGCGCGTTCACGCCTTTAAATTTTACAACCTGTCGGATAAATCATTAATCACATGTTTCAATTCTTGGAACGTATAACCGATACTTTCCTTGTCTGGTTTGCCTGATTAATTTCTTTGCCGTGATTTTAAAACATAGGGAAACCTTGTAATCAAATACTTGGCTTAGCTCAGCTAGAGATTGGTGAAGGACCATTTTTTTTAATGTTTGCAAAGTAGCGAACGAGCATGCAGGCCACCTGATGTTAAATGGTCACCGCAGCTCATGGACACCCACATCGAACCTCAAACAAAATCGAAGTTCCGTTTGAGGCTGTATATGGATGCATCACTACTCCTGAGGACTATGATGGTCGTC
>DWKL01003971.1:0-10991 GCA_018249415.1 Phareas burnsi
ATATATTTCAATAAGTCAAATTATTATTTATCATAGTGCAAATATTTGATTCCGTTACTGTTGTGTTGTTGATGTGGCATACTCATAACAAGATGCGTAAACAGTTGCGTTGTTATGTTTTGACATATATGAAAATATGTTTTGTTCGTATGTTGTCCTTAATTAACTGTACCTACAAGACGACGTCCATTGGCAGATGTCAAGGGCGAATGGTGACATTTAACATCTGGCCAGCATGTTCCTTGCTACTGTTATATTATTTCGGCATGGGAGACGTGGGAGTGTCATGTAAGGGTGGTAGTACTCTTTGCTGCTCACCTCCGAAGATACCACCGTTTTTCATCTACGTACGACCTCAGATAGAACGTCCGTTCTGTTTGAAGTTAGATGTGGATGTCCACGAGCTGCAGAGTTAATTTAACATCGGGCGACCTGCCCGCTCGCTTGTGCCCTTCAAACGTGGCCGACGTGTCCGTTACTACTGTTATGATTACCTCGCCGGGGGGAGCACGGGGGGTCCCGCGAGGGGTCCGAAGCTAAAGCGTCGTCCCGCAGCACACGCTGTGGGGCCGAGTGCTGCGCGCCACCAACTACCGGCCCGGCTACTGGGCCGCGTACGGCATCTACTGCGCCATCCCCGTCGCCATCTACATCGCCTACCTCGTCAAGCGCTCGCGAGAGGTCCACGTTCCGCTACCGGTCACGAACTGGCCGAGTACACTCATAACAGCTCGTACTGCGGATTTTGTCTCTGACCGCTCACCGGTCGGTTGTAACATACGTTATAAAAAGTGATTTAGACTCCATTTACTCCGTTCACTGCCGCAAACGCACCAGTTGTGTTACCGCCGGCGCCACGCCAGAGCGGGACGACGCGAACGCTGTCCCGCTCTGGGGGAAAAACACGCCAGTCGTGCGCCGTCACACGAGTGTAGCGCCAATTCAAACTAACTATGAAAACCGGTCTTGCATTATGAGTCTACTTGGTTAATTTGTCTACGACCGTTATTTGTATCGAAACGCTAGATGGGTGTGGTACATGCTAGATGCTGACGTGTGACTAGGACCTGAGATTTCCCTATATGTTTGTGCACACGCTTTGTTTGATTTTTGTACATTTTCTTGTTCAGATGAGTATCGGTAAGTTAGTCTCGCTCTAAGTAATTTTCGCCTTTTTATGATATAAACGCTGACAATCGAACATTTTTATATTTGTAATAATATATTTATAATATAATATATATTTATAGTGTACAAATTATCAAGTTATCGAATTTAACGATATAAATGATGACTATAAATTGCGATAGCTATCGTTCATCGTTCAAGTCTGTTACATAATCATACACATACACAAGAGAGTATAGGTATGTATGTGTTTACACGTAATGTATGTATTATTGTATATATACACATATACCTAGTTTGGTCATAAGTTCTGTAAATGCATTTATTTATGAAGTAATGTACTCTTAACAAAAGTTATACATGCAAATTTATCTCTTCTATTCTCTTCTTATGTACAAGTGTCGGCAATAAATAAAAAATAATATTCTTCGAAATAACCAAAAGCTGGAGTCTCTTGACGGCTATATATTCTGTACAAGGCAATCACTGCAATTCTGTTTTCTTTAATATTCCATATTGCAATTTAATATTAACCTCGATAAAATAAATAAAATAAAAAAAATGTGAAATGGCGAGCGATGATCGAAGTTTGTAACATAATAAATGTGTTCCAAATTTGAATTCAACAAAAATATGGATTGTTCGAACGTTTGTAAGTATTTATGACAAGTTGTACATGTAAAATTTGTATATATACATACATACATATCCATATACATACATACATATCCATATACATACATATATATACTACTGCCACCTTAAGCTAAAATGCCGTTATCCAACAAGTAACCAAATTCGACAATTTTGTGGTATTCGTACTGAGTAAAATACGAATTAAAAGTATCACTATCTGAAAGTGCTCTATTAAATGAATTGTTGATACCTCAAGCTTTTGCATACATCAAATTATTAAGTAGCTTTAATTTTTAAAATTACTTTCATTTCAGTCATAATTCGAATAGTGGTTTTTGTATATAACGGCACTATAGTTTAAGTACGGTAGTAAAATTGCTAGTGTAAAAGACTAGCTCCGGAATGAGAGCACGGTGTGCGGTAAGCGAGCGCTAGGCGGTAGAGCTAGAGTGTAGCGGCGTGCTTGCGTGGCAGGAGTCCGTCATGGAGCGCGCGTTGCGGTACCTGACCGAGCACACATGGGTGGCCATATTGCTGTTCGCCAGCGTCGCCGGCAGCGTCGGCTTCGCCGTGTACGCGTGCTGCTGGGGATCGTCCATGGTGAGTGTCCTCGGAGCGGTCCTTCGAGCCTCCACAGCGAACTGACGCAGGAGTGACGAACGTGATAGAGTTACATTTGAAGGTGGTAAGCCCTTGGTGCTTTGGCACCGGAGACACCACTGTCACCCTTGTCGTCAACCCAAGAATGTCCCACTGTTAGACACGGGTCTCCTCTCAGAATGTGAAGCCATAGGCCATAATCGAACACGCTGGCCGAGTGTGAATCGGTAGATTTCACCTACCTTCGAGAACTTTACAAGGAACTCACAGAAGCGTAGGTTTTCTCACGGCGGTTTTTGACCGTTAATCAAGTGATAATTAATTTCTAGTACGTACGTCAATTTGAAAAATCAAAGGTGCGTGCGGGGTTCGAACCCTGGACTCCCAGCGGGAGAGGCCAAAAACTTAACCACTAGGATATCACTGCTGTCACATAGGTGTGAAGAAGAAGTAGGCTTATCTTAAAAAAGCAGTGTTGTAAGGCAGAAATGGGGGTAAGAGAGAGACTGGGCGTTTCAACTTAGTCCTTGGTGGTAGCAATGCCACGCGTGGCTCGCGCTCGGTGGTAGCTCTATAGTTCGTCCGGGGAAGTACCACTGTGAAGCAATTTTTGTGTTTCGGTTGGAGAAGTACGGTTACCGGCACACTTACAGCGAGGCGATTCTTAGTCCTCAGGAGTTGTGTCTACGTATGAATTCAGACAGAACTTCAGTTTCGTTTGAGTTTAGATGTGGGTGTCAATGGGCTGCAGTGACTAATTAACCACGGGTGCCCTGCCTGCTCGTTTTCGCTACTCTTTAAATATCAGCATGCTCCTTAGCTATTTCTACGCTAGAAACAAAAGATTTGGTTTGTATGATAATTCAAAAAGAGGGTATTATGTACGCCCGCAGGAAGTTATACTTCTTTGGTGTAATTAATGAAATATTTTTTTATGCATTCAAACAAATTTTAATTGAACAAATGATCAATAGACGAAAGTAATGCCAAAAAAAGGTTAATTAAAAAAAACTTAAAATAATAAATTGTGTTACATTGGCGCGTGCAACTTCGTCCCACGTTAATAAATTATGTGTTACATTATTAACGTGGAACGGATGTCGGAGTTCGCAACTTCGTCCAACGCTAAAAATACACTCTGATCTGTTTTACCAAAGACACCAATAGAAGTATAACATCGATAGGATAAAACTACTTTCCAACAATCCGCGGCCAACACGTACGACGGTATATATTTTAAGACATGCAGTAGTCCTGACTGGTAGTCCAAGAGGTTAGCGCGTTTAAACAAACGGTCTTCAGCTTTATTGTATTAATATAGATAATACAAATAGATACTTCATAGGAGGTAGAATTGCAGCTCCTCCGGGGAGGTACCACCCTCGCCCTCGCAGTCCGCCGTGAAGCAATATTTGTGTTTCGGTTGGAGAAGTGCGGTTGCCGGTATACTTCCACTGAGACAACCATCTTAGTCCTTAAGAATATTGACGCATCTACGTACGACCTTGGATGGTACTTCAGTTCTGTTTGAGGTTGAGGTTGAGGTCCGTCCTTGGGCTGCAGTGACCGCTTCACATCAGGTGGTCTGCACGCTCGGTTGCTACTCTTGTAACATTTCGCTAGGTCGCGGATTGTTGCGTCGTAGTTTTATCTTATCTTAGTTACAAAGTATTATATTGACCCGTTAACTGCGGCAAACGCACATGTCGTGTTTTACTGTCCGAGTCACCCGTGCGGCACGCACGTATACGGTGTGTTGCAAACACACCTGCTGTGTTATCGCCGGCACTACGCTAGAGCGGGATAACACGAACATTGTCCCGTTGTTGTTATCACGCTCTGTCAAAAAAACGCGCCACGCGTGTTCGCCGCACTAGCGTTCGGGTACGTTCCAAGACTGCGGGAACGTTTCGAGCCGCACGGCTGGATCGGATCGAATATTAGCGCCGCAGTCGAGGTAGTTAAATTAACTAAATAAATAACGAACGTTTCACAGGACGACGACGTCGCCGTCACGAAGAAGACGGATGCGGTGACGGAGGACGACCCGCACTCGTCGGACGGCGAGGAGGCCGCGCCGCGCCGGGGCAAGGCGCACCTGGAGGACCCGTCCGCGCACACCGACTCCAAGCCGGAGTCGGAGCCCGAGCAGGAACCGGATTCGGAACCCGATTCCACCGAGGTACGTGTATTCCTTAAGGATCCTTACGTCAAAAGGGGAAAGATACCCTTTTATAATCATTTCGTCGTCCTCCTATCTGTTAAATCTCCATAGTAACTCCATCACGGAACGCATAGAGGTATCAAGGTGATATTAATATTCAATACTCCGGTCTCCAATTTCTTGAGAGCTGTGAAAAAATCACTAAAAATATAAATATTTAAAACTCGTAAGTCACGCAATCAAAAAATAAGGCCATTTATGCCGCATACTTTAACATTCACGAGGGAATAAAAACCTACAGGATATTTCCCGCTCATATAGTATCATGTAATTAAGCAACAAGCAATGCTCATAGCACAAGTAAAAGAAAAAACTCGAAAACCGTAAATTTGTAGTTGCATCATAAAAAAATGTCCGTACGGAACCCTCGGTGCGGCAGCCCCATTCGCCCGCCTCGGTCGGTCGGCTCGGAGAGAGTAGATATTGATACTTTTTATAACTACCTTCCTCGATATATAACTGTATGTACTATATTTTCAGTACATGTAATACTTTAGATGAAATCTGCAAATAACATATTTGAATAAATAAATTAATGAATACGTAAATAAATATATATTCGGTTAGAAATGTGCGGTCACCGAGTACACTTGCAGCGAGGCGACCCTTAGTCCTCGGGAGTAGTGACGCGCTTACCTACGACCATAGATAGGGCTTCAGCCTTGTTTGAGATTAGATGTGGGTGTCCATGAACAGCAGAGACCTCTTAACACCGGGTGGGCTGCGCGCTCGTTCGCTACTCTTTGAACATAAAATATATGTTTGATTTTATGTATGTACATTTTGCACCATCAGACGAGCCCGCTGGTGGAGGCAGCGGGGGCGGGAGCGGAAGCGGGCGCCGAGGCGGGCGCGGGTGACGCGCAGCGCCGGCGCCGAGCGCGCAAGGAGTAGCGGGCTGGGGTGGAAGCGGAAGCGGGAGCGAAAGCGATTTAATATTTATTTTCGGTCTTGTTTCACGTAGCAACCTTCAACTTTAAGTACATTGCTTTCAAAATTTCCTCCACTTGGGTGTGGCACCGCCCTTTTCTACGATTGTAAAATCAGACCAAAACGAACTTTCCATAAAATTTCAAACTAGGTATATCTCATATAAAAGGTATTTTTATAAACATTTCATATTCATAATATATTGATCAAAATCGAACCATCCCAGTTCACTAACTGAACTTAGTATTATTATAAAGTTATTCGGTTCACTCTCACGCAACGGTCGCGTTTCTACGATTTTCTCGCCCGCAAAAACCTCTCATGTGACCGCGGCTTTAGATGCCGACAGAAGGCGGAATATATGAATACAGAATAATATTCATTGTTTAATGTAAAAGGTTTCGTTATGTAAAAGGGAAGGTATAATTTTCTTACGGAAGGGAGGGGATTAAAATGACCCTCGTGTCACGGACGTGTGTGTGACCTCGTGCTCCGGGTACGAGGGATCTCCGCGAGACACGGAACAGTCTCCTGCTCTTGTTGCATTTCTTAGCTATGCTTTGTTTTTCAGTTTTCATTTTCCTTTCCTGTTTGTACGAGATGCGACAGAGAATATATATGCATATATATCTTGAAGAACTTATCGCGCCATATGGCTACGATTGTTCATTCAATAAACTCGGCGCTACAGTCTCCATACCGGACTGGCACGCGGATGGTTCCGGGCCAAGCAGACGTCTAAATGATGAATTGAGATTGGTGTTCCAGGTCTAGGTCTGGACGTTTTGTACGTGTCCATGCCCGTGAAATGGGGAATCCCAATGCGAGCTGTGGCTGTAAGAAGCATTATTTTAAAGTTTCCTGCATACTTTACATTTTTAAATAAAACACAGATATTTTCATACATCACTATTCAATAAAATATTTAAAAAGGTGACTGCAATTTAGAAATAGCAGTATCTTGTTACAATAACTTTATATTTATTTGAGTCGGTCTCATATACTTCATACTTTCAAACATGAAATAATTAGACTCAATTTAACAGTAGCCTAAGTGTTTCTGACGTATTTCGTACAAATAATACTATATTGACGAAAACGTGTGCGGCTTGCGCACTTCAAAGATTTTACATGTGTCTAGATGCCGCGCCGCGGAATAAATCAAACACTGAAGGGATCTTTTCAAATAATTTAAACTATGTTCCGTGTGCGTCACAGGGCCCAACACAACATAAAAGGGGAAATACGTACCCGGGTTCTGAGCCATTTCTCGGGTCCGACCGTCCATCTAGACATATGCATTATCTTCGGCGTCAATACCCTATTCCGCTTGCCTACCAAAGATATCTGTTTATGGTAACATTTTTTATTTTCATGAACAAATGTTGGAGATATATATATTTTTTTTTTACATATATTTTTAAGTCTCGTCTGTATTACTCGACGTCCAAAAGTTGTAAGATATTTATTTCTTCTATATTGTGTTAGTCGCGACATATTGATATTGGATATATTGGTGGTTCACGTATTGCATAATATATTATATAAATTAATTAAATATCGATTAGACGAATGTAGTTAGTTGATTGCAGCCGAGCGACCCACTGCGTCGATGTGTTTACGATGAATGTTCTATGTGCAGTGGTGCGGTCGGCGTCGCCCGTACATCTGCCTGTTACACATATGGTGTGCATTATCGTTTATCATCGTTGTACTTGTGCTGTCCACTGATGCCGGCTTCTAAGGAATTGAATAAAGAAACGAATTATCGTAAAATAATTTAGCTTGTTTGAAATATGATACAGTTTAAGTACCGTCTGTCGTAGCAACTGTACGCTAAAGTGTAGCCCGCCGGAGGCTGCGCCGGCCGCGGCCGACGGCGACCACACGGCGCTCGCGCTACGGGAAAACGAAGCTTAAGAATTTTTTATTGCAAATGTCGGTCACTTTGTTAATCATGTCGCGGTGATAATCTAGTGGTAAGATCTCAGTATCTCGCGTTGGGTGTTCAGCGTTCGAATCCCGCACTCCCTGATTTTTCGAACTTATGAACGTGTGAGGAAAGCTACACATCTGAGAATTCTCCGTGAAGTTCTTGAAGGTATGCGAAGTCTACCATTCCGCACTCGGCCAGCGTGGTGGACTATTGCCCGACCCTGATCATTCAGAGAGGAGACCCGCTGGTCAAATGCATATTGTTAAACTTCACACGCCTTTGAGAAGTTTACGGAGAACTTTCGGCCGTTTAAATTTTTTTACGTTATTTTCTGCCCTCATTAAAGCAAATGATAATTAATTTCCAATTCGCACATGAGTACGAAAAATAAAAGATGCGTACGGAGATTCGCACCCTGGACCCCGAGCGTGGTTGGCTGGAATGTTCCCGCCAGGCTGGCGCTGCTTAACACACACCAAATGTGTAACACACAAATTCAAATAATATATGTAAATGATTGGCAGCTTCGACACGCGACACCGTATCACACGTTAAAATGTAAAATAATTACAGCTCTTATGTAAGTACGTAGTCTGTGGTTGCCGGATACACTCGCAGCGGGGCGGCCGTCTTAGTGCTCAGGAGCGGGGACGCGCCTGCCTGCGACCTGAGATGGGCTTCAGTCCCGTTTGAGGTTAGATGTTGTCCATGGGCTGCAGGAACTTAACACCTTGGGCGCGCTCGTTCGATACTCTTCTAACATAACAATACAGTAGTCGAGGTGTTGAACATTTTAAGGTGGTGCAACGCTAAGGGCCGCGCCTGCGGCGGCACCGCCGTCATACCTATTTTTACCTTCTAACAGCAATGCATAGTTACTGTGTTCTGGCATGAAGGGATGGGGTGTGGGTGTGGTCGGAAGTCCCTGAGGCGGAGATACTAATATAAGGCATTCCATCTCGGTCCTCAAGAGCAGAAACGCAACTGCAATTCACCTCGGTAGGAGCTGTCCTCTTCGGAATCGAGCACAGTAGTCCATGGGCGGCAGTGACCACACATGAAACGGCCGCGTACACATTTACTGCCTGTGTTACATAAAGAGACATCAGTGATATAAACAATGTATGATTATTGCATCATGTCTGTAGCGTTTGTACCTCGCTGGTAGCTTGGATTAATATACGACGGCCTCGCCGTCTTAGTAAAGGTCGTCGTCCATCAGTAAACCTCGGCACCCGATCAGCGCAGTCTGAAAGATCCGTCGTCAATCCGGCGACCTCACACCGTGACCGACCGCATGAGATATGAAACGTGTCGACGCGGCCCCCTCGGCGCCAGTGCATTTGCAGCATAGCACAAGTGGAGGCGCGCATCCCCGCGTTGACCACTATTCACACCTGCTAATCTGTAAACTGTATGCCACACAACTTAAAGTCTACTTTTCCGCAACCGAGTCGTGAGGCGAGGCGGGTCCGGTGTTCGGGCAGCTAATGGACCTTAATGTTCCGTTCCTAGAAAGTACGTTTTCTACACATAGGAGCCGTGTAACGCCATGATGAGCGATACATAGTAAGGGTGCGTACACATTGCATGAATATGTCATTTGTATAGTGGAGGGAACATCTTACTGTAACGGGTACGAGGCAGATGTGGCACCGCCCGGTCGGACCACCCAAATCGAAAACTTACAATGATTAGTATTTTATTCTCGCGTTGATATTGATAACGAAGTGTACTCGCCCTGTATTGAATATTAAATAAAATGCATTTTAGTAAAGGTCGCCCTTGGAGTCTCACATTCGTCGAAATGCTTTGGATCGTCAGGTTTGGAAACTGCGACAGGATTAATAACAACATACGATATGTTTTATAAACATTTATTTTGAAGTAGATTTTTTAATTTTGTTAAACCAATTCCAAATATACGACATGGACAATTCATGACACTGCAAATTCTTTGTATAAATGTGTTTTTATAGCAAATATATTCTATAATGTTCACGTTACAAAGTTTATACTTGACAAAGTTTGATAAACAACGGGCAGATTTAGTTGAAAGGTTTCAATGAAAGCTTGTAACTACAGCTTTCATTGACACCGTTCAGTGAAATCTGCTCATTTTTGCCATATGTGGTACAATAGGAATCGCTCACCATAAAGTAAAATAAAATAACTTTTTATTTTATTATTACTGAACGGCGGTTTCTTCCGTGGGTTCCATATTTGAAGTTACCCGACGCAGTAATGCTGATATTTTGGTTCGTAATTCGCGATCTAAAGCACGAAGCGAATGTGCCGCCAGCGGCGCCGTGTGATAGTTACGAGGTATGGACTGTAATTGTTTACATGAATAAACTGAATGATTTCTATTTATTGGTTTTATTTCAGATCCTCACATTAAAATGTCACGAAATATAAATATAGATTTTTTTTTAATATCAAAATTAATAATAGTACATATAGGTATAGGTTTTAAATAAACAGCAAATTGTTCATTTCACCTTAAGAAATTATATTTATCTTAAGAAGTTGTACAAAGCCGCCGCCCTGTCCCATTTCTTAAGATAAATATACTTTTACAAAGGCTATCGCTGGCCTAGTGGTTAAGATTCCCGCTTCTCACGCTGTGCGTCCGGGCTCGAATTCCATGCACCGGAATTTTTTCGGAATTATGTGCGTATTAGAAATTCTGATCATTTGTTTTAACAGTGAAGGAAAACATTCTGAAAGGAGATCTGTTCCCAGCTGTGGGACATTAATGGGTTCATGATGATGATGAAGGTCGATTTAATGCGAGACATATTTTATCTACCAGCAAAACAAAGCTAAACAGAAAACATTCAAGGCGATATTCACTTTTACTGCAGCAAACGCATCTGTCGTGTTTTACTGTCCGAGCCACCCGTGCGGCGGCACGCATACGGTGCGGGCCGTCATACTAAAAACGCCTATCGTGTGGCGCGCCGCACGGGCGGATTGTTTTGTATATTAGCCGCCGCAGTCAAAGTATTAAATATACGCTAAAATTAAAAAAAATGTTGTTAAGAAAAAATCACAATAAACAATGTTAAAAGTCCATAGATGTTATTAATAAACTCAATTTTACGAACGAATCTAGCTTGGTTTCCCCACAATGCGTCCGTATTGATCGGTGCGAATGTATTTACATACATAGAGTATCTGCAAGTCAAACATCTGTGTCACGTAAAGACAATAAAATATAAACATTATCGCTTGGTATAACAGTGAAGGAAAACATCCTGAGAAACAAATGCCTGAGAGTTTTCAATGATGTTCATAAAGTTATATTACCAATCATTACCCACCTTGGTGTACTATTATATAACCTAAAGCCTTCGTAGAGGAAACCTGCGTCCAGCCTAGATCCAATAACGACTTGAGTTTTTTTTTTAAATTAGAAAAGCAGTAAATGAGCTTGCAGGCCACCTGATGTAAAGTCACTGCAGCCCATGGACACCCACTCTAACCTCGAACAGGACTGAAGTCGTATCTGAGGGCCATAGATGCGTACTACTC
>DWKL01003972.1:0-10988 GCA_018249415.1 Phareas burnsi
AGAACGAATATTGTGTTTTTCCACTTCTTCGAGGGTTAAGAAAGTTAAAAAAAGTAACATAGAGATTTTAGGTCTAGATTAATCGTTGCCCGGGCTGTTCTAAAGATAGTACAGTAGTACTATATTATAAGATAATATCACATAATTATGTTAGTAAATAACCACATTAGATAATCAATCGTGCTGTTCAGTGGGGATATGGCCGTATGGTCTTCGCTATAAAGATACGACTTTGTGGGGTACCATTACGAACGAAACTAAACATCTGCTAAACCTATATTCGTTTAGGACTTATCTACGCGTCGCTGGCATCTGAGATGGAACGCGGATGTCTCCAGGCCTAGCAAAACCTGGCCCTATGGGTAATCGTGACTAAAAGTCGCTACGTCAGGAAGGACACGATATTATACCATCTGCACATGCACTTATTGGATAAGTTTGTAATTTAGATGCCACAACCGTGCTGACCACTGGCCATGTACTATTCAACTCAAGAGGATCATACCCGTTCACGCTCATCCATCTGAAGGCAGACCGTTCCTGTGAGAATTCTTAGGGCGGACCTCGACCGAATAGAGAGACGAGTGTTAGTTCGGTACGGCCAAACCAAGCAAAACTCGTCCCCCAACTCATAGGGTCCATATCCGATCACAGATTCCACGAGATATATATTTCCTATGTATACCTCCCTTTTGTTTGCATAAAGCGGTAAAATAGGAAGTCTCACGTCTGTACGGTGAGTTTTCATCAGTAGAACTTGTAGTGTTCTGTCAAATGTCAAACATTTACCTCTTGACTTTGACTACTATTTTTTATCTGTTGTATTGTATTTATTTTTGGAAGACCGTGAGTGAAGCGGATATAATTATAATAGTTTTTGTACGCAGAAAACCTACTATAATTTATATTGTTTTTTCAATTTTTATATAATTAAATCTACTGTGTATGTGCAATATGGTTCCATAATGTTTTATTTTATCAAAAAGTTGTAATTTATGTGCTTACACCACCATTCACTAAGTAGACTATATTTGGCCTCATATCTTGAAATTCCTTTGGTTTCCTTGTCGATTATGGCATTTATCATAATCACAAGTATATTCAGAAGATATATTCTCGAAAATGTGTTTAAATAGTCATTACCGTCTTCTGTATAAAATAATATCTTTAGGGTGTGGGTTTTCATCAAAATTAATATGGCACTGCAATGTTTTTTCTATTTTTCCATATTATTTTGTTTCCAGGCGTATAGTAAAAGTATACTGTAGAATAAACTATATTTTGATTTTAGGAAACATGATATTGCATTTCAAATAAGATGTCAACTGAGAATTGCTTGGTTAAGGCAATATATTCATTCAAAGGCAAAAACAATGATGAACTATGTTTCAAGAAAGGTGACATTATCACGGTCACCCAGAGAGAGGAAGGTGGCTGGTGGGAGGGGACCTTGGGGGAGACTACAGGGTGGTTCCCAAGCAATTATGTGACTGAATACAAAGGTAATGAAGATTTTTTCTACAAAAAAAAATAGCAACATTGACATTTAAAATTATTTATTTAAATTAAGAAAGAAAGAACTGCAATCTGACCGAGCTGTTGACTCATGCATTCCTTACATATTACACATACCATGTTTTAGAGAACATTCATAAATGTGGAATGTTGATGTTGGAGCATTACTAATAATTTTATTCCTTACTTGAGATTCAATTTATACATTAATAACTCAGGCCCACACATTCACCAGAAATGTATTTTGTGTAGGTAGGTTAAGATATCTATGCAAAATGATATAATGATATCTCAATGCATATCTGACCCAAGATCCATATCCAACTGGATTGATACATTTTCTAATCAAATAAATATTGTTAGTTTTTTAATTACAGAAAAGGATAGAATATAACATTCTTTATTGCATACAGTTGTACAATATTTACATACATACTATTTAAGTAGTATTAACTACTTTTATTTATGTAGTGTATAATCATATCTAAAATTTAAATGTTATATGATGTAAATATTTTTTATAACATATAATGATAAATTATACAGTTTTACTCCTAACAGATACATCGGGATCCTTGACAACATCACCTATTCGAGCAGCTTCAGAGATCCAGGCCTTTCGTAATGTGGTCCTTAAAGATATCATTGACTCTGAGAAAGCCCATGTGGCTGAAATGCAAGGCCTTGTTAGCAATTTCCTACAACCACTAGAAAAGAGTGATATGTAAGTTTGCACAAGGTTCTATTATTATAACAGTAAAAAGAATAAATTGCTCATTTCTTAGAATGACTAATTACTAGGATAATTATCAAACAAGCAATATTTATATATATTCAGTTATGTGCATATAATTAAGAACAAGTAGTATATAGGAGAAGTGAAATATATTTTATATATTACACTGATTATACCTATTTTTAATAATGAAATTACATCTAAATATAATGAACCTAAACAGACATTTGTTTATTAACATAACTCACAAATATTCATCGCAATATTATTAATATTAGCAATAATATTTTAAAAGCAGAAGTCTATTGTTACATAATTAGTAATGGAACCAAAACTTTTATGGTTGTGACCTGATATTTAGGATTTGATCACACAACTGGATACATACAGGTGGTAAGGTCTATGTGCTGAAGGCTAGTTAACTCAAATTCAATGTATATTTTCTTACTATCATCATCATCATCATCAATCCATTAATGTCCCACTGCATGGCATAGATCTTCTCTCAGAATGAGAAGGGTTAGGCCATAGTCCACCACGTTGACCAAATGCATATTGATAGACTTCACACACCTTCAAGAACTTTACAAAGAACTTTCAGAAGTTTTCTCACAATTTGATTCCTTCAAGTTAAAATAAGTGATAATCAATTTCTAATCTGCACATAATTTCGAAAAATCAGAGGTGCATGTGGGATTAGAACCCCTAACTCCCAATGTGAGAAGCCGGAATCTTAGCCACTAGGCTATCACGTCTTTCTTCTATCATGCTTGTTATATATATAAAATCTTCAGCTTAGTTCTGTAACTCATTTATAGTAATCATTAATTAAGAATGAATTAGCTTCACATTCTCCATCAATATAGTATTTACAGTGGGGTGGCAAATGTAATAAAGTATCTGCAATATTAATGTTTAGTTACAGTCACATCTAGTTTCTAGCAGTACATTTTACATGTTTTTGTTGCTACTGAATATATAAATAAATTTAGGCATTATTTTCTTTTAGGCTTACAAAAGATGAGTTCAAACAGTTGACAGGCAATATAAATGAGGTGCTACAAACTCACGAACAGTTTCTCAGTTTACTTGAAGAGTGTGCCACAAAGACCGGACCAGATCAACGGGTGGGTGGTCTCTTCCTACAATGGGCCCCTACAATAAAAGCTATACATCAAACTTATTGTGCTGGTCATCCCAAAGCTGTATGTGTCTTAGACAAATATAAGTAAGTATTACTTACAACTAAAATTATATCGATTATAGAGTTATAGTCCTTTCTATACTTATGAAATCGAGAACATACAAAAACAAATATCAAACAAATATAGACGAATATAGGCAGACATCAAACACCCAGACCAGAAATTAAAATTTATCACTTGAATCATTGAAAAAAAAGTCTATCTTTGTCAATGACTGTCTGAATCTAATTTATTACATACTAAAAATTGAAATTGAATTATTGTCTGCAATCCTTTCTCTTCCCACAACTGGGAGAAGCCAGGGTTATATTCCACCATATTGGCCCAATGAGGATCAATGACAATATGGAAATACTGAAGCGTGCATTAAATTTTAACTATTAGTTAAGATTTAAGTTACTATTCCAGGGAGGAGCTGAACACATGGATGGAGAATGCTGGTGCTGTCTGCCCTGGGGTGCTAGTTTTGACTGCAGGGTTATCAAAGCCATTCCGTCGGCTGGGCAAGTATCCTGCAATGTTGCAGGAACTAGCTAGGCACGTCCATGAAGCTCATCCGGACAGGGGTGATACACATAGAGCTTCTGTTGTTTATAAGGATATAGCTGTAAGTAGTTTATATTATATGGAGTGATGAGCAATGGCATCACAGTGTATATAGATATTTGGTGAAAATTTCACCTATATTTCATCATAACCTAGAACAATTGACTTCATGTTAGTCAATCACGTTATTGCCAATGTAAGTTAGGTAGGTGTGTCATTATTTTCTGGCTTTTTCGGAATAGAATATAAAGTAGCAAATATTTATTCCTTTCATAAAATTACATACATTAATGTACAGGTATTTAATTTTGGTTTAATGATGATTATATATTCCAGAGTGGTTGTGCAGCTTTAAGGCGCCAAAAAGAATTAGAACTTCAGGTGGTAACAGGCGAGGTCCGTGGCTGGCCCGGTGGCGAGTTGACTTCATTGGGTGATGTGTTGCATATGGGAAGTGTCGCAGTGGGACCATCCCACCAAGATCGTTATCTCGTATTATTCCCTTCAGCGCTCCTTTTGCTGTCTGTGAGCAAAAGAGTTTCTGCTTTTGTTTACGAGGTATTTATTAAATTTTTATATATCAAAAGTTCATAATGCACTTTTTTTCAAATCGTGTTTATAATCTTACATTTAATCTTAACTCTTTAGCATTAAGGTTAGTTTTATGCAAGTCATTAAAATTATTGATTGAACGTTACAAAGGGTATTGTTTTGTCTGTTTCAGGGTTGTCTTCCATTAACTGGAATCACTGTTTGCAAGTTAGACGATACAGATACGAGAAAAAATGCATTTGAAATTAGTGGACCTATGATTGACACAATAGTAGCCGTGTGTCAGACAAAGGCCGAAGCTGACAACTGGGTCAGTTTATTGCAAAAACATTCAAATACGAGCAGTCCTGCGCATGAACCAGGCCAACCTCAATCTTTGCCACACGTAAGTATTCGCTTAAGCCGTATTTTATCTAATTATCATAATAATTATTATTATACTATAGATAAAGCGTAAATTACTTCATTTCTTTCAAATCGTACAATTATATGTTTTAATTTCTCACATAGCTGACCCGTTCTCCCTCTGAAGGAGCGTTGTCTAGCATCAACACTAGCCGACGCAGCCTTTATCATGTGACGTTGCCGCCGCCTAGTTACCCTTCTGCGTCTCCTTATTATTCATTAACGAAATACTTCGCGAGACTTGTAAAGAAAAAAGTTATAACAAGGCAAATGTTACGCAAACTTTTACATGAAAGAACGTGGGCGAAAGCGTTCGAACTAACGGGTTTGCCCGTTATGCGTAGACATAAGAATCATATAAGGCTTAGAATAGAAAACGATGGCACAATTGGCACGGAAACCGAGTATTCTGACAGCGACAGAAATTCAGACGATAGTGACAGAGAAACTGATACAACTGAATCGTATTCAAATTCGAATTTTTCTGATGCCGAAATGAATAGTTCTAAAATGTTACGTCAAAATGCTATGGACGGAAGTCACTCTAGAACCATTTCGTCTTCGTGTAGTAGTAGTTGGGGGAGTAACTTCGGTTACGTAAGATATTTTGATACTTCTGTGGACATGCAACAGGACTTGCCGCAAATAATTAAAGGAGATTGTACAAAAAAATTGTTCGTTCAGACGTCTAGTGATGCTTCTGATCCAAATTTTGTACTCGATGATGATTTGCAACAGGTGTCTCGTCTTACTAAACCCCTCATTCAACATTCCGATAGCACTGAAAATTCTAATTTTGAGGTCAGACCTTACATGGCTTGTGAAGATTTAAGGAATATGGATCAAAATATACAAATTGATACTCTCGGAAGTGAATTGACAGATTTTATTCCGACAAGACGCAGCTTCCCAAATATCAGCGGCAAAAACGATGGTGTGCCAAAGTTATGGAAGTCCACCGAAGAACAATATAGTCATCAGGATACAGAGGATAGTAACGCTATTGACCCAGCAGTACTTGAAAATTTAGATCCACCTTCACCAAAACAGTCCAGAGACTATTTGGTTGATTCAATTATACTCGATCCTCCGCCTATGTTTCGAAACGAAGATGAAGATTTAAAAATAATAAACGTTAATCTCAACGCTAATGTGCCTTTTCGAAAACACTCGTTAAATTCGGATAAAAAGATTCGACGATCTATGTCTAAATCAATGGTAGAAACAGAAAGTGTAAAAAGAAGCAACGATTTACACTTACAAAGGATGAGTTCTCAATCCGAAACACAAAAAGTGCGCAGGAAATGTGAATGCTGTAACAGATCGCTTTGCCCAAGTCCCAGATCCTCTGACTCGGGGGTAGCGGGAAGTTGTAATTTAGCTTCACCAGAATTGAATATGCACGAGTATACCAGCACTGGGAATACTGGTCATGACTCTGACAGTCATGAAAAAGGATCTGATCATTCAAAGAATTCCCTTAATAATCTGTCACAAGACACTTACAACGTAGATCACAGGAAGTTAACACTTTCTGAAATTGAAGCAGCTACATATGAAGATCAATGTAGATGTACGTCACCTTTTGGCTCTACAGCCAGAACGTCCTGTGTAACAAGTGTGACGTCGGAAACGAGCCTCGATGTTCTAGACTCCTCGAATGCGTTGGTGAAATCAACGTTTGCGGCAAATCCGCCTCTATCGACGTCGCAAATAAAGCGAACCTCAATCAGGCGAAACATTGAAAGATATGTGCCAGAAATAAAGATAAAACCAGAAGTGCCACCTCGTGTGTATCGGAAGCCGAGCGCTCATTTAGAGATTCCTAAAAACGTACGGCACCCTATGCCGTGTCAATGGAGTACGCTAAACATAACCGAACGCACTAAGCCTAGTTTGCATTACCATATGCGTATTTATAGGGAGAAGCCTGAAACTACTATGAACAGACCGTCTCGACGCGACGCATCCCGCAATTGTGATGTTTTCGAAAAGGATAAAAAACAAAGAGACAGTATTTGTAGTCAAACGCAAAAGTCCAGGTCGCGAAGTGAAGATCTATCGAAACTGCAGAAGGGTCTAATGGAGGCCCAGAAGGGCTTCGTGGTGTATCGTTCAGATTTATATGCCCACTGGTGGATGAAAGCCAAATTGCCAATAACCGTGGTCACCGACTCAGGCAAGGATTATTTTTTTGTAAAGAGATACTGTTTTGTGTATCACTGGTTTGATGATAATATTGCCTTGAAGTTTTGTAACCACTAGATTAATACTGTCACTAGATTTGCCCCAGTATTCCAGTGCTTTACTTGATCATCCTTGCCTGTGTTTATTCATCTACTAACTATGAAAAACAACCATCGCAAATAGATCATTTACTAACATATTAAGAAACATTGTATCTATTGCATGGAAAAGCTTCATACCACAACCTATGTTTTTCTGTGACTAGATATATAAAATGTTTTAAATTCAAAACCCATTTACAAAGGGTCAGTTAAAACAATGAAGCTTTATTGATTGTGGTTATAGAAAGGTGTTATATTTAGTGTCCATTTTGGATAATTTCTGATATAAATAGTTATTTATACAATAACTATTAATAGGTGTATTTTATTTAAAGAAAGAAATACCTTTACTAGATTTTGAACTGACTAAAAACTGAATCATATACTACGCGTATGAAATGTGTTGGGTAAAGTGTGATACTCAAATATTTTTATCTATATTACAATTAATTGTATATTCTTTGCAGATGGCCACGAGCGACACTAACAACGACATATCATCCGGTCTAACTAGCCACAAGCGTTCACATTCATTCAACAATCATCAAAGTTACACACAACATACGCAGCAAACTCAAAAGAACAAGCAAAAGAACCAATCGGCGCGCTGGCTTCTTAACTCCTGCGATTCCCTCGACCAGTCGCCTTCTAAAACAAATAAAAGTCCAATTGGAAAGAAATTCTCCTCTGTAGATTTCATAGACACAGCTGGATCTAATTATAGCAACAAAGGTAATTAAATGCATTAAGACGATGTCATAATTATTGTCGGCGTTGTATAGTATATTACACTATTATAGCTATAGTATATATCTATGCACCTGAATAAGAGTGCTATTTTTATATTATTGATTATCTACAATATTTTCGGTTACATTAGAAATGTTAATGACACCTAGTATCACTGCATCAACTTTTTTGGGATATTTTATTTCATGTTTAACATGGCTTTTCCACGGGTTTCTTATAAATCTATGTTAGGTTTATCCTGCCATCTATGGATATTTGTAGTCAACTCTGAATAGAGCAGATGTCCACCAAAAGAAGGGATCGACCATAAATGTTTGACCGCTGAGGACTAAATTGAAACCTCTTACGTAATGAAACCTACCTACGTGTTATATTCTTCAAATCTGAACACAGCAGCGATAACGCCGCTGCTATAATATTCCGGAAACGAACCACAAAGAGGTCTACCAGTACAGTAAAGAAAATAACACTATGTTAGACGTTGCTCCCGCGGTCAAACCATAAGAATCAAAAAAGTCGGTAGTTTCATGCATTAATGTCACATCACTTCCTCCATTGGACTACTTGCTGAAGTATGAGGTATCCTCCACATCGGCTAGATTTGTGGCCGTCGTCTACGGTTCGTTGCCGCGTTTTTTCCACTTACATCTAAAATGTGGAATAACTTTAAAGCCCGCGATGCATTATCAATTCCCCTGGTATTGCTGATGTCGGGTGCTGTGTTCGTGCTCGAATAAGGATAACGCAAGTTTAATTACATAAGAGGTTTAAATTTACTCCTCAGGGGTCAATCATTTATGGTCCGTCCCAATCTATAGTGGGCATCTGCTTTATTCGGAATTCACTACAGACACCCATAGGCGTCGGTGACTGCTTTCCATCGACACGTCTGCCTTGTAGAGGGGTTGACATGTTAAAAATTGCAATATGATTTTTAAGCAGTGTCGAACGTTGAAGGTTGGAGCATAACATGCCTGCGGCCGGCGCCGCCGCTGCGCCCGCAGTCGTTCACGGTCGGCTCGGACGAGAACATCGGCCCCACGCACCCCTACGCCCCTCACCAACGGAAATCCAACTCGTACGAAGAGGACGCGCTCATACTCAAGGTCATCGAGGCCTACTGCACGTCGGCGCGGTGCAGGAACGCCGTGAGTTCTGGTGAGTATGGAAGATGTTACACGTAATGTGGTTTTAATTCTACTAATTAAATATTACAATCGATCGATATATGTTAGTAATAACGTTCAAATATTCTTATCTATTGCTATAAAATACATGGATGGTGTTCCGAAATACGTTAGGACAAACGTTTCAGGAATGTTACCGAAGATACATTTTTAACGTTATCAAGATAATGAATAAAGTAGATATTATTTGACAATAATTACCAGATCAAGTAGCGTGTAAGTGAAAATAAAAATTGATATATATTCCCAAGGATAGTCACTAACTTCAGAAATCTTTTAACTTTTCATAAGACCGGAAGCTTGTAGAAAAAGAAGAAGTTTGTTTTTTCTTGTTTTCTTCGAAAACGTATGTAATTTTAATCAAACATCTCGATTAAACGGCATAAATATAAATAAAAATATACCACTTTAGAAATATTAGTTTGTTATGTTAACTATTGTTATGCAGTTGCTCTACGCAAGGACTTTTATCATTACGCTGATTATTTGTTTGAACTGAACTTGGCGGAGTTTTATGTTTCTTATCAGAATTTTGACGTGTTTAAAAAGTCTTCAACATGTATTTATATAAAAAAACGCGAATTTATTTCTTGTTTTTTTTACATATTTAAGGATTTTTTTTGTTGTGGCGTTTCTCCTTCATAAATGTTTTCCTTGTATATGAACACGAATTTTCGTATCCATTTTGTCTTTAAATCCCTACTTCCATATTCATCCAGCCTCCGTCCATCCAAATATTTATATATTTGTATAAGATATTTATAAGAGAAACAATGTATGTGCTCATACTTTTCGCTTTGTTCACTCTGCGTTTTGATCCAATTCAACGTATCCCTTTCGCTATAGTTAAAACTTCTGTTCATGTCTATATATTCCAAACTCTTTACACATCGTTCAAACTTTGAAATTTCTAAATAAGTCACAATGTATAATATTTTATTATCGTATGAGACATAGTTCTTCGGTCTGGATTCGGACGTCATTCGGATTTCATTTCATTTCATTTATTTTTCATTAATGATACAGAAAGAAAGCAAGGGCAGAGTATATTATAATGAATCATTACACATTCTGCCCTGCTATTGGATCTTATTAGATAAGCTGTTTTCAAAAAATACATTACGTTGTTAAATTTAATTGATAGTTTCCAATTAATATTGACCTCTGAATATATTATCAGAGTAGAAACGAAGTACCTTCGGTAACTGAAACGTTCGAAAATATGTTTTGGACAGCATATGGCGATATCTGAAGTATAATTTATCAATATCGCATTTCCTTAATAACACAATCTATGTATTTTATGTTATGTGTCTGTATTTGCTCCTTTATATGGTTCGATGAATTCAAGTAACTGATAACATACTACATTACACTTATTATCGAGTTGACGCGAGGCGTCGCTACGAAATTAATGCTAGGGGTATAACGTAATGTTCGTGACAATAAATATCTTTGAACTGACATAACCTGTAGTCGCAATATTGGATGATAAAGTTAATACTAACATATTTTATTTATTATTTATCTATCCACACGTGGAATTAATAAAATATTATATTATATAAATCGACGCATATATAGCTTATCAGCTGGTATAATATTGCAATGCTATAGTATAAATGTTTTACCTTATAAATTAGATAAAGGTAACAACTAACATAGCTTTAATTATTATACAGTACCCAATATCCCCCTGGAGATATTCGAGTCGACAAGGAGGAGACACGCGAAGTCAAGGAACCGTATAATCAGTTGGTTATTAGAATGAGAGATCTGTACTTTTAATATATTAAAACCAAAT
>DWKL01003973.1:0-10987 GCA_018249415.1 Phareas burnsi
TTTCGGTTGGAGACCTGCGGTTGCCAGGCACACATAGCGAGGCGACCATCATAGTCCTCAGGAGTAGTGACGCATCCTTATACACCCTCGAACGGAACTTCGGTTTGTTTGAGGTTGGATGGGGGTGTCCATGGGCTGCGGTGACCACTTAACATCAGGTGGCCTGTATACACGTTTGTTATTTTGCAAACATATATATATATCCATGGGCAGCAACGCCAGTTACCCTAGATTTGCATGCTTATATGCTTCTTCTAAGCAATGAAAAGATACGTAAATTTACGTAATAAATTATTTATAGTTGAGAAGACATTCTAAGATAACAAAAAGCGTAAGTTGGATGTTCGAGACGACGTTAAAAGCTCTCAACGGAAGCACCCACTCGGTAACATCCTGTCAATACAAAACAAATCCATAAATCAATTGAACTTAGAACTACAGAACCCAAAAAACGGTATCAGTGTGCCATCGAGTGCACTCAGCGTCTCACGGCTCGTAACGTTACAATTTTACGACTGCTTTTATTACTAGACGCTTTCGTGCGCGATTACCCCCGAGAGTGAGTTTCGCTGTTATACGCCCTTCTACATTTTTCCACCCCACTGTACTCACAATTTTATCACTCCACGTCATTACCATCGCCGCGTTGTCAGTGGCGTTACCGACGGAGGATCCACAAAAACCGTAATGGATGCTCCGCCGAGATCCTAATGCGTTTCCGGAGTACCTTCAAAGCAATTACAATTTAACGCGCGTTTTATTATCACTCTCTAATGTAATCGCATTAATTTATCATTCCTGTTTACGAGTTGCTCTTGACAATTGAAATGACGGCGTCTGAATTCGAAGCGACACCGTCCGTTCTGAGTTGAGCTTCCGTGTGTCTCGTGTGCTTTCGGCCGCGCGGGCGAAGGGAGCGCGCGGTTATGTTATTGGGGGTCGCGGTTCGTTGGTCGGCGCTACAATCGTTTGGACAGACAATCGATGGACGTATCAAAGGCCTCGTAGCTGAAATGCAGTTGCAGTTTCGATTGTATCAGGACGTCTGCGGCATGCCTCTGTAGAGGGTTGATTGGAACATGTCGGCGCAACTGATAGGCGCTGTTTGATCGCATGAAAGCCTCCTTCGAATCTAGCTCCGTTTGATTGTTTCAGCTCGTTCGGTTTACCTTGCTGCTTCGCTTGTTTTGATCTATTTCACCTGTTCTCGAAGTCGTTGTTCTGCAAATTCAATTTACGTTGAACCTACCCGACCCGTGGATAAAGTGACGCTTGAAAAGGAATAAATAAAGCTTGATTATATACTTAATTAGGTGGAAAATCGCAGTGAAAAGACTAGCCGCGTAGAAAAAAATACGCTAACAATTGGCGGGTGATTTCGTCACATTAAAAATATTATCTTTAGTACGTATTATGTAAATGTTTCAGTAACAATTTTTATATTTTTTTTATTAAAAATAAAAAATAAGTACAAAATGTAGTCAAAGTAGTGCAGAGATATAAGTCATTGTGGTTTTGGCCTGTTTCTATAAACATCGACATTGGACCTTGGGGTATCTAGTAAGTATAGAATCAAAGTAAATTGATATGTACAACGTTTAAAATTGAATGTAACCCTGTATTTTAAACTATATGTGTATATAATGGAAGACATTTATATTTTCAGACTGAAGTGCTATCTGAGCTCGTACATACACGCGATAGTACTCCCGAGGACTTAGATGGTGGCGTCGCTGTAAATGGACCCGGCAACCGCACTTCTCCAACTAAAACACAAGAATGGATTCACGGGGGAAATCAGGCGGTGGTGCCTCCGGAGAACCACGAAGAGTTCTACCACCTATAGCTACATGACTGCGTGCACGTTTGTAACTACCACGTTACACGTTGAAAATGGTTTACTACATTTCTTCCCGGAATTTGATCGTAACACGACCTCAAATGATTATTTAAGGTCGTGTTCCGATTTGTAGTGCTATAATAAAAATATTTATACTGACATTCACATGTGCCCTCATAGCTTCATACGAAATAATACATTTCATTTCATATTAACTACGTTTCAGCTATTACAACTGTTAGACAAGTTAATCGTGTTTCTACGAATGCCCATAATATGTAGAGTTCATTGTTGAATCAAAATGCATGTTTGACGTCGCATGTTACACATGCATTGGTGTCGCGTTGTCGTGACGTCGTGACGTCGTGTCACGGTAATGATAGCGAGCACGTCATCTCCGTGCTTGCTATTATTACCGTGACTTGGCACGCTACCAACGTGACAACGTATATATTAGGTGTATCATAGGTTAGAAGTAGTAGCCTTATGGGTTTTGGGTTCTCACGCGTCTCACAGTCCGGGGTGCGAACCCTATGCACGCAGCTTGGATTTTTCGAAGTGTTGTGCGTATTAGAAATCAATTGTCCTCATAATCCGCCGTGAAGCAGTTTTTGTGTTTCGGTTGGAGAGGTGCGGTTGCTGGGCACGCTTGCAGTGAGACGACCATCATAGTCCTCAGGAGTAGTGACGCATCTTCATACGGCTTCAGATAGAACTTCCGTTTTGTTTGAGTTATATGTGGATGTCCAGGGGCTGCAGTGACTACTTAACATCAGGTAGCATGCACGCTCGTTTGCTACTATTCAATCATAAAAAAAACAATTATCATTCCGTGTAACGGTAAAGAAAAACGTTTCGAGGAAACAAACCTACATGCCTGAGAATTCTCCATAAAGGCCCAATCCGCTTTTGGCTAGATTGATGTACTTCTAAGACCTTCTTATTCCTGATAAAAAACCCAGCTGTTGAGTCCACGGTGATGATAATAATATGGATGATATTAATTTGTTATTCTATTTGTTATCATTATCACAACCCATTATTGGGCAAAAGTTTCGCCTTAGAATGAGAATGATTAGGTCTACACAAACACCTGAGAACTTTATGGAGCTCTCTCATACATTAGGTTTTGCTCATGATGATTTATCTAACAGTTAAAGCAATTTGTAATAAACGTTTAATACGCACATAATTTCAAAATATCGGACGTGAGTCCTTGCGATCTAAACCCGGCCTCGCAGTGTGAAAGGCCGATGCGTACCACTAGGTTATTATTCCTTTCAAATTATTGATATTTTGTGAAAAGTTTACAGTAAATATATCATTAAATTTGTACCTAAGTAAAGCCCCTACGACCTGAGAAAAGCTGATAGTTATACGCCAATAACTAAAAATAAATAATGATAGGCTTCGCGTGCTAGTGTAACATAAATCAAACAGCCTACTAATGGATGGGCAGATATAAATCTGTTTTATGCAAAGTTTCAATGCACATTTTGCATGTCCGTCGAACATTTAAGCCATGCTAACTGTACTGTCTGCATGCACTCGATAATTTCCTATGGAAAATCAATTTTGTGTAATCGATAAGCCATGAATGATGGCTTCTTCTGGTAATGATGGGTAATGATAAAAGATGGGAACGGATGAAACATTTGTGATCTGAGTAGCTTTAAGTAATGGAAACTGCAAACGAATGCTACCAAGCTGGTGTTAAATGGTTACTGCTGCTCGTGGACTTCTGTAATCGAGCTCAAATAGGACAGAGGAGATGCCAGAACACAGCAGCTTTTTTAGAATCAGAAACCGACTTTTAAATGGGTTTATCATCATCATCGATCGATTAATGTCCCACTGCTGGGCACAGGTCTCCTCTCAGAATGAGAAGGGTAAGACCATAGTCCACCACGCTTGCCAAGTGCGGATCGGTAGACTTCATACTGCTTCGAAAACTTTACAAAGAACTCTCAGATGTATAAGTTTCCTCACGATATTTTCCTTCACCAGTAAATCAAATGATAATTAATTTCTAATACGCACTTAACTTCGAAAAATTAGAGGTGTGTGCAGAGGAACCCCGGATATTCAGCTTGAGAGGCCGGAATCTTAACCACTAGGCCATTACTGCTCATCGTGTTAAACGTGCTTATATTCATATATCTATATGAAATTGAAATATTTTTATTTGAAGTAGATTCTTTACAGAGTTCTTTTTAAACGTTAACAAACGACCACCTCCTCGCAAGATGTTTCGTCCACTGAGAAAAGCGAAAAAAAAATCCATAAAATACATCTTTTCCTTGAAAAATATAATTGCCAAATAATAACTGAAATGAATGGGACATATGGAGCTGTGGTCATTTCAGACCACACATTCTTGACGTTTGAGATATCATCTATTTTATAATATTGCACAGTGTTTATTTAATGAATGGTTTGAACTTCTTTTAAGAGATATTTTTTTTATGTTCGAAGAGTAGCGAGCGAGCATGCAGGCCATCTGATGTTAAGTGGTCACTGCAGCCTATGAACACCCACATTTAATCTCAAACAAAACTGAAGTGTCTGAATCTGTCTGAGGTCGTACATAGATGCGTCAGTATTCTTGAGGACTAAGATGGTCGCCCCACTGTAAGTGTGCCCGGCAACTGCAACTCTCCAAACAAAACACAAAAACTGTTTCACGGCAGATTACGAGAACGGCGGTGGTACTTTCCCGAACCAACTACAGTTCTACCACCTGTCAATAATAATAACTGGTGTTTAATTATAATAGCGAATACAGTTCCCCAAGAAATATTTGACGATAGATACCTCACCTCATACAAAGGAACTTCAACGGTGGTGGTGGTGGTATAAAAGACCTGGAACGCGATTCATGAAGAGTTCTACCATCCCACCATTTCTTTTTTTAGTACTAAAAGTAGCAGACAAGTGTACAGTTCACTGGGTGGTCACTGCAGCCTATGGCAGCTTCTACACCCACATCCTATCTGAAGTCGTACGTAGATGCGTTACTACTCCCGAGGACTGAGATGGCCACTTTGCTGTAAATGTACCCGGCAACCACGACTTTTCTATCAAAACAAGAATTGCTTCACGGCGGATGTATGAGAGCGGCGGTGGTATTTCCCCGAACGAAATATAGTTCTATCGCCTACTTATTTTTGAACGTGAATGAATGAATCAAATTTCCGTAAGTATGATTATTAATAATGTTAGAAGACTAATTAGAAATTAGATTCATCTATTTAATGATTGCTAAAAAAAGCAAGCGTGATTGTATAAAGAAATTTTATTTGTCAATTAAAATTCAGTGGCCGGGTACTTAGTGAAGATTAAAGGAGCCGGTTTATTTTGGCCATTTTATATTTACGCAGGGATGTTTTATGGGAGACAGGTGCTGGACATTAGTGATATGTAGCTACTTATCGATAAATTCCAGACGCTGTAGAATTCAATGGAATATAATCGAATTAAATCAAAAGTACATACTGAGTACTTCTTCACAGAATTAATATTTAATGAAAAGAAGCGGTCCATGAAATTCCTTAAATTTGTGAAAGTCCCTTTAAAATTGGTTCAGAAAGATAAGTATTTAAAAAATGGATCCTTCACGTTCAGTTGTTGTACTAGAAACTTAATTTAAACATGGCCGCTATTTTATTATCACAGATAGACATTCAAATGATCATATTTACAAATGTGTAGATTTTTTTTATAACTAAACCTAACGATAAGGCTGACGGACCACCTGATGGAAAGTGGTCACGGTCGTCTGTGGACATTGGCAACACCAGAGAGGTCGCTAATGCATCGCCGGCTTTGAAGAAGAACTCTTTTTACACCTTTCTTGAAGAACCCTATGTCGTAGCACACTGGGAATACCTCGGGAGGAAGTTCTTTCCAATTGCACGTACGTAGTAAAAAAGAACGCGTAAACTGAACCGTGGCGGACAGCCACGGCTCCAGTTGATGTGGATGGAACCTCATCCTTCGGCGGATGGTGCGATGGAGGAAGGTTGATGTGGGCATACAGTATCTCAGGTCACAGTGCTGTTGATAGTCGATATCTCGAGCTGAATACATATCGATATTACATTACAAATCATTCCTATCACTACAAATGACCCATCTATTTCCACGAGCCATAATTCATAATATGCTGTTCTTATTAATGTGTCCGAATCAAAGGACGATGACATATATATTGCAATTATTCACTAAACCACAGCGAGTGTTTAGTTCGCGAACGTAGATTAACTAAACGATCGTTTAAAACCAGTATCGCAACGTTGATCTACCGAAAATTTCACACTAGAATGTTTAGTTTCTCTTACACTGTGGCTGGTAAAATTAACATTTTGGATAATAAGCCGTAGCAATAAATAATGAACATGAAATAATGTTCACTGCTTCTGTAATTTCAAAAGTGATTGCGTTTTATAATCTATGGGGATGGACATTTATTTGAAGACTACAGCAGCGGCGCAGTGGTTACCATACCGGCCTGATACACAGAGGGTTCCGGGTTCGATTATATATAATATAAATTAATGATGAATTTAGATTATATTATGTTCCTCTACAGCGTATTCACACTCCACGGCATTGATCCTATCTAACTGATGATATCCGTTTAGAAATCCTCATTTTACGACCAACCCATAATCAGATATCTCCATGTATCGGGTGTTTATCGTCCTAATAATGGACTGAGGTATGGATAAAGAATTTTGTTAATGTTAATGTATTGAGCGTTGAAAAATATTAAACAGTTCTAAATGTATTTGTGGATGAATTTTTGGATATTTATGATAGATGGTAAATCGATGGTAATTGGTTCTGGTTCGTCCGTGGAAATGCCCCTCCCCACTCCCCCCGCCCTCATAATCCGCCGTGAAGCATTTTTGTTTCGGTTGGAGAGGTACGGTTGCCAGGCACACATATAGCGAGGCTTCCTTCTTAGTCCTCAGAAGTAGTGATGCATCTACATACGACCTCAGACAGAACTTCAGTTTTGTTTGAAGTTAGACGTGGATGTCCATGGGCTGCAGCGACTACTTAAGATCAGGTGGCCTGCACGTTCGTTCGCTACTCTTTCATGTTATATATATATATATATATATACATATACATAACTTATCATATAGATATTCGCGTAGTTTGGGATTGAACCCGGATCTCTCTGTGGATCAGACCGGTATGGCAACCACGCTACATGCATGAATTAATTAACGAAACACTTATTCAAGTTATTTCTTTATTGGCTCGATTCACACTCATTGTATTAATATCCCGTGCAACACAAAGCTTTGATCGTAGTTCTGTTTCAGTAATTAGAACGAGTGAACTGAACAAACGCACTCATTAAATAATTAGCAACGGTCAGCCATTATGATATGAGTAGTCGGTCGGAAATAATGACTGAATATTTCTCGTATTAGACGCCGAATTTGTACTCTATGTAATATATTGGCTGCTTCCTCTTTTTATCTCCCACTGCTGGGCATCCCATGACGGGCAGGCCTGGGCTGTACTCCACCACGCTGCTCCAATCGTGCACAATTGGTGAAGATATGGATTAGGGTATGTATCTACGTATGGTCAGACAGGACTTTAGTCCTGTTTGTGGTTAAATAGCAAGAGCCGGAATGTTGACCACTAGACTGTTACTGCTTCTATATATGTATGTGTAAGAATATTTATATATATTATGTATAAGATAATCAATCAAACGTAGATCTTTAGAAGTAAAGCTAAATAAAAATTAATCATCACCGCCCGATATTACTCCACTGCTGGACATAGGGCTCTCCCAAGTTGTACCATGGGCCCGATCTTCGGCTCTCCTCCCGTTACTTCCCGCCGCAATAAAAATTGAAACCTACCCAGAATTATTTACTACAGTGACAAAGATAAATATAGATAAAAATATTGAAAACATCTTTTGTGCCTGAATTTTTCTAATTCTTTATGTAATTTATATATTTCGTTTCTGATGTAATACAGATCTTTGAAAGTGAAACATAATTAATTCTATTCCACTCTTCAATTTCATAAATAGAAAACTGTATAATACTTTCGATACATTTAACAAAGCTTGTCGCTATAAATGTCATCTAGCGAGTATAAAATATTGGGCAAATAACTTGAATTTCCACGGATTTTATAAAGAGATTTCAAAAATAAAAAGAAACATGCCACTTCGTCACTCCATTCTTTATCCTTGGCATTACATCTTCACGCTAATTTCGATGCACAATTACACGAAACCCGTTTAAAAGTCAACTCTCAACATTATATCAAACGGGTTTCAAATCCCATATTCCAAATAAACGTTTCATTCTCAAATAAATTGAGCGAAGAATCTTATTCAACGGTCGAATTAACACTAAAATATCATTTTTTAAAAGCGGGCTCGTAAATGAGACCCGGTCGGTAAGACCACCTTGTCAGGCAGCGCGTAAATTAACATGAAAATCGTCATACAAAGAGCTAACCCTTCGCCGCCGCATAATAAACTACACGGAGCTCTTCTCTCCCGCGGTGCGCCCACGGAGACGCCTATTCAAACGACCGGACATTATCGTAAATATTGTGGTATTTATTCACATTTTGGACCCAAACAATTCAATTCACGCACCAACTGCTAATTGGGCATAAATCGTGGTAAAAATATTCAATAAGCTCCTAACATCGATTAACATTTTAAACAGCGAATGCCTTCATTCGAATTCGTGTTAAGCGACGCATAGATAATGCGTCGATTAAATTGAAAGGATTTCGTGTTTTGTAGTGCTTTCTATTCCGTTTATTTTGTACCATTCATCTTATTAAAATTCGATCGTTAAACGTCAATTCGATCTGAATAATTCGTATTCAAATCGCAGTTTGTTTTAGTACAATTAATTATGCTTTCTACGGATTTTATGGTTAGTGCCGGCCATTATTTTAGTTCGCGAGACTCTAAACTTGAATTTTATGGCTGGTCGTTAACACACGAGTGGAAGAAACGTTTCGAAGGAGGTAACACGCCAGCCGGCGACATGAAAAACCGTCAAGCGAACACTTTATAATAGAAATAATAACGCAACAGCCGGCATGAATTATTGCCCACATTTCATGTTAAATTGTATGTAAATGCGAGGCCACAACGACACGGCTCCCACAATAACATAATAATGGTAGATTTGTGACTCACGTCAGGTTGTTAGTGTGTACTTAACCCTTTATCAGGACACGCACGCGGGACGTGAGACCATTACTCGGGTCGCGGCGGCCCGTAACAATGAGAAATTTCGCTTCGAAACCAGTATACGTTTGAGGGTTGGTTTTTAAATTCGTGAGCGAACAGTTAAACCGGTGACGTGTTACGACTTATTGTATTGTGTTTTCGTTTATCTACACGACGGTTTGTAACTGGTTTTCATGATTATTCCCAGTAACAATGGGTACTTTTTAGTTTAGTAGCGACGTGTAATACTTGAAAGTTATTGAAACGATTGAGCGGTTAATTTACGTTTTATGCCGCAGGGAAAATATCTAATTAAGCCATTTTTGTTTTTTATTCGTCACTTAGTTTTGCGGAACCGTTTTCGTGCTGCGAACAATTGGTATTAGGTATTTCCTGTCGGGCCGTGGTTGTAAAGTTTACCTTATTAAGCAAAGTAGTAGTTTAAATTCTTATTAAAATAATACAATTGGCAACATACTTCATGTATTTTTATTACTTAATTATTTGGAATAGTCTAACAAAACTTCTTGATAAGTACTTTTTTCTTTGAAAATTCTCAACATTTTTTGTACCGTTCCTTAGCACGAATGTTCTGTTAAACTGAAACTGATTAAGGACATGGTCTGTCACGCTCGCCAAGTACTGTTTGATAAACTTTCACGTCATTGAAAACGATGTATAATCTCTAAAATTTTTAGGTTTCCTCTTGCCGTTACAGTAATTTGCAACTAATTAATTCAAGAATAGGAGAATTTTGTGACTTTGTACCATCGTGGCATCAATTTTCATATTAATTTACCGCCAAATTTTCTTTTATAACATAGGAGTAGCACAGTAGCATGCAGTCCCCTGATGGTAAGTGGTCACTGCCATCCATGGACATCTGTATCCCACTTAGGATTAAAATAATCAACCCGAAGTCGATTACACAAGACTAAGTTGAAAGGCCTCAAGTATATCTACCTTACTACACTCTTCAAACTAGAATACAGTAGATTGACGCTGCTGTTATAAAGCAGAAGTAGTTATGACAATGATATCACTGAAGTGGTAGGTGGTAGAACGAGTTCGAGGGAGGAACCACCGTCGCCCCCATACAATCCGCCGAAAACAATACTTATGTGGAGGGGTGTAGTCGTCGTGCACACATACAGCAAGGTGACCATCTAAGTCCCCAGGAGTCGTAACGCATCTACGTAGGACCTCAGAAAAAATACCCTGGACAATAGTAAATCTAGTTAGTACACAGGATTCTGTTTTATCGTGATTAAGCTGGAAATCAACAATTTTACTAGTAAAAATATTTTTCAAGTAATATTGATATATCCTTATCTTTATTGTATTTTACGACACGTTGGTGCTAAAAATGAATTGATGATTTACAATCAATGAAACATGAATAATTTATAATTTAAATTAAATAAAATATTATCAATAAAGAGTGTTAACGTATATTGAATTTTATATTAATTTTATAGCTATTTTATTGACTGTTGTAGATAAGTGACGGTGTGTTTATTTATTACAAATAAATTACGTGTCACGATGTTTACCCGGGATGAACCCCGGAACAAAAGGAACAATACCCATAAGAAATGTAACTATTTTGTAATACCAATAACAATTATAATATCTAATAATTGAACGAAATACAAGCTGGTAGTATATATTGTCTCTTCTCGTGGGACATTGTGTACCATTATGTAACAATGTAGACCGGACCTTCCAAATTCTTCGACAGTGTTCTACCCAAAGGTTGCCTGCACGAGATCGCTTTTTTATGTTTGTAAAGTAGCAAACGAGCACGCAGGCCAGCTGATGTTAAGTTGTCACCGCAGCCCATGGACACCCACATCCAACACCAAACAAAACTGAAGTTCCGTTTGAGGTTGTATGTGGATGCGTCACTA
>DWKL01003974.1:0-10986 GCA_018249415.1 Phareas burnsi
CGAAAAATTAGAGGTGCGTGCGGGGTTTGAACCCCGGCCACTCGGATTGAGAGACCGGAATCTTAACCACTAGGCTATCACTGCTCTTGAACGTAATAATATTGATATATAAAAAAAACAATGGTTACAACTCACAACAACGGAATCATACTGCACCACGCAGCTCTAGTGCGGATTGGTTACGTGGAGATACATGTCAGTAGCCATGTCGGATGTTTTCAAACCACCAACAAGGATTCCGATAAGGTTTAACGGCTATCTAATGACGCCTGGGCTGACGTCTTAACGTACCCTCCGAAGGACGGAAGGACGCATGAAATTTAACCACTAGCGGTCACCCATTCAACTCCCGTCCTCGACGTTACTTGGCTTTGGAGATCGGTTATGATCTACGGAAGCCGCAGAGTTATTTGCGTTTTCTCAAAAAAGCAATATTTATTCCTATATTGAAAAGTTGTGTTTCTTAATTTTCAGGAATAATGCAGCAAGACAACGCAGAACAAGTTATATTAGATCCCAAGTTAATAGCGAAGCACTATTTGAGGACATGGTTCTTCCTGGACCTCATCTCTAGTATACCACTAGATTATATATTCTTGATCTTCAATCAGGTAAACGTACGTTGCAATTTGGCCGTGTTCCTATTACTATAGTTTTAATCTGTCTTTTATGTTATTGATATTCTGTTTCAGCTTGGGTGTTTATTTATTTTATAGCAACAATTTGATCGTTTAGTTTTATTTTCGTTTCCTCATTGTGATTTAGTCCTACTACCACGTGAACATTCTACGTGTCACCGTGTTCGGTTCAAAATGTCGTATTTTAATGGTTTCGTTGAAACCGCGCTAAGGTTTGATTGGAGCACTTATCATACATCTTCAATTATTTATTTATTATATTTTTCATACTTGTGCACGATTAACATTCGTAGCCCATATGAATCTAAATTTTCCATCACCTATCTTCGCTCTGATAGCTGTCTTGTATCTTTAGGGGATAAACATCGTATGGGATACTGAATCGAATGAATGACTCTTCCGCACATTTCAACTTTGTGCACCGTTTTGTCTCAAAATTTTCGTATTGCACCCTTGCTAAAGTTTCCTCTTGCAAAACGAACCCTTTCCGATTTATATCTCTGGATTGGTGTACGCCTGTCTTTCACGATTGTTCTAATGTTTCATTATTTTTATCTTTTTCGTCGTAGTGCATGGATTAATATTTTCTTTATGATCAACACACGTTCCTCCGCTTCAAATTTTTTATTTTTTTATTTCAATAATTATAATTACTTAATTAAATTAAAACTATTTTTTTGCATATTAGTGGATTGTTGTTTTATGTTGTTTTTATTTTAACGCTACTTTATATTGTAATATGCAACACGACCAAATTGTAATATTTATTATTATCTATTTTTCTAACAGTGAGCTGAATAGTCACATAATTAAGTGCAACATACAATACAAACTTTTTAGAGGCCTTGGCAGAAAGCTTAATAGGCTAGAAGGATATCGTTGTTATGACAAGCATTTAACTCTATGACGAAGCTTTTATTAACAGAAAAGTTTTCGAAACATAGACTTACTTCTGTCAGTCAAAAAACAGATTATAACATGTACAAATGTAACGCTTTCGCACTTTTCTTTAGACTAATACTTGACTATCAACATGAGCATTTTTGCATGTTTGATACACTTCGACTGTAAAAAATGTTGGTGTTCGATGCTCTATCGATAGGTAGTTCCTTAGAGCGTCACGGGTTAGGGTCGTTTATAAAATAGGTTATTTAATTATGTTGACAGGATTTTAGTGAGAGTTTTCAAATTCTTCACGCTGGCCGTGCGCTCAGGATACTGCGGTTAGCGAAGCTACTGTCGTTGGTGCGACTTCTCCGACTCTCCCGGCTGGTCCGATACGTGTCACAATGGGAGGAAGTATATGTAAGCCGTCATCTCTTCTAACCATCACCTCTAAACTATCTATTAACCTAACCACTAACATTGCCCTAACTACATTACGCTCACATCAACTAATACAAGGTGATAACACGCTACTAAAATTATTCTACTAAATATTGGATTTTAATAATGAAATTGGATTGTTATTTTATATTGTGTGAATTTTTTTCCTTGAATTGGCTTCTTAAACTGTCTGTATATAAATAATCTGATATATCTAAATGTTGTCGCTCTAAATAATAATGTTAACCTATAATTGATAGATCGTAGTGTCCCTAAACTATCTAAATGGAGTTTTGTTGTAATCCTGTACTATACCATTGTCCCCACCCCCACTGTATGTGAGCCCCACGTCCCGCTCTGCACTTCTCTACTGCTTCTCTGCAAGCTTATTTCTGCCTGAGCACGCTCTCACTCGTGACTTCTAAATCTATCTCTCTGTCTCTCTTTCTCTGCGCCCGCGCCGCGTACGTCGCGTCCGCCGACCCAAACCGTCCCCACACGCCAACGTCAAGTTTAATTTGCAAGATCGTTCATCTTATGTTGCCGCTTTTTGGAAGCCTTTAGAAGAGAAGCACTTTCATTGATATTGATATCAGCAAATAAATAATATTTCTTATTACAAACAATACCGCACAATAGCAAGCACTGAAACAATTCATAAATATAATACATATTTTTTCTATAAACACAACAATTTTCATCTTAAATAAAGATATTTGAAGCCTTCAAGATCTCGAGACCATAATTGGACACCCAAAAAACCTATAAAAGAGATATTTCCAAAAATTACACATAGGTTAGGCACGTAGTAGGTAGTAGGTTCCCTGCCAAAAAACGTGACATACCAATGGGGTAAGGCGCGGAGAGTCAGTGAGAAGTGGAGTACGGGGAGGGTGGTGGTGGCGACGTCGCAGTGACGGTGTTGTGTGCAGATGAGCCCCGCTCCGCAGCCGCGCGACGAGCCGGGCGACGCGGACAGCGGAGGCTCGCGCGACCTCGCCTCGCAGGTGCCGCATGCGACACGCCCGCGCATCCCTAGCGCCTAGAGTAGGGGCCTAGCCCGCGTCCCGCTCGTGTCGGTGTTAGTGCATCCTGTGTGCCCGCACGCGCCCCCGCCCCGCCCCGCACACCCCGCGACGACATCCGTCTGCCGATCCCGCCCGCGCTCTCGGCGGGCGCGCCTGGCTCTCTTCCTACTATCTCGTGTTTCTCGCTTGTTTTCTAGATCTTGCAGAATCTTCAAAAAAAGCGCACGGAACGGAGGGGACGTCTCAGCTCCGACGTTGCAAAAAAGAAGGGTGACACCAAAAGCAATCTGATCTTCAAGGTAACCAGGGTCGGCGCGAGCCGGCGCGCATGTGCTCGTTCGCCCGCTTAGCATGCTGCCGGCGCCGCCCGGCGTCCTTTACACCGCTGCGCTCGCTTCGCTTTCTCTCTTTCGTTGGCGTTTCTGTTTCCGACCCTCGTCCCGCCGGTGGCCGCGCGGCGGAGGCGCGCGAGGGCGGCGGCGCGGGTCGCGCGGCCGTGCGGCGGCCGCGGCCGAGCGACCCCCTCCGCCACGCCCGCCATGCAAAGCATGCTCGCTCGACGACTCGTCTCACGCGTTCATATTTAATTTTTCACTTAAATACGAAATCATCGGTAGAGATCATCGCGATGCTTGACCTCGAGCGTCCTTGTCGCGCGCAGTCCGCACGGCTTCCTTTAGAGGCAACCGCGCCCTCTCAGTATATTGTATTGATCCACATCTTCTGTTCGCAGTTCCTCAACATGGCGTCGGTGTTCATGCGGATATTCAATCTCATCTGCATGATGTTGTTGATCGGCCATTGGTCAGGTTGCCTGCAATTCCTCGTTCCAATGCTACAAGGATTCCCGCCGAATTCATGGGTCGCCATAAATGAATTACAGGTTTGTATTAGAAATAAAATAAATACAAAAATGGCAATACCACGTGTTTTAATTTTTTATAATTATATACATACTTTACTTGATACGCAAACTAAACTAAAATATCATAATTTGAACCGGAATAAAGATGATGCAGTTTGCCTGATATTAAAAACTCTTCTACTTAAGAGTTACCCCACTTCGATCATTTACCCTGAAAACTCGTCAGAGAGCACCCAGAGATTTGTAATGCATCACTAGGTGTGTTATGACGATAATAAAGAATATACCGTATTGAAAAATTATGATACATTTTTAAGAAACCTTTCAAAAACCAGACAAAGCAAATCCGAGCAGGAGAGAAAAGTTATGAAACCTAAGACAAATTTATGTATGGATACTATTGGGTACTGTTAAAATAGAAATCCCTGTAATAAATATGTTTCAACCCACTTTTTCGATTTTCCAGGAAGCCTTCTGGTTGGAGCAGTATTCGTGGGCGTTATTCAAGGCCATGTCCCACATGCTTTGCATCGGATATGGCCGCTTCCCGCCTCAGTCGCTTACCGACATGTGGCTCACGATGCTCTCCATGATTTCCGGGGCCACTTGCTACGCACTCTTCCTTGGTCACGCTACTAATCTCATCCAGAGTCTTGACTCTTCACGCAGGCAATATCGAGAAAAGGTACAAGCTCCACTTACCTATTTGCAGTACCGGATTTATGTATGCGATTTGATTTGGACCTCCATCTATCCTTTTCTATTTCTTGCTTGCGTTATAGTTCATAATTGAAAGCAAACAACAACAATTTTTGACGTGATAATGTACTAACTTAAACTATAACTAATTATACCTACTACCAATAAAAGCACACGTTATTTTATTAACAAGTACCTATGTTGAAATAAATTATTAAGACATTCATTCGTACCCGTTCGTAAGGGCAAACAGATGTCGCTAGCTGCTTCGGAATGGAGCCGATCGAATAACGTATTGTACGCTGACAAAAGTCTTAATGGACTTTTTTGATAGTTTATTATGTTTTGAATGTTGTATGGTTCCGGAAAATTCGCATTGTGTATTGATTTTATTATTTTCGAATTAATCGTACACAGTTGTTATCAATATAAATATATAGAATTTAGCCTATAGCTAGAGATAGGCTGTAACTGCTGGCATTAATGACATAATAAAGTGCTGGCACTTTTGACATATTAACCAACATAGCCACAATAGCTACGTAGCAAGACAACGTATGTATGGGTCGATGCGTATATCCTTCGTAACGCAACGACTATCAATCTAACATAACTTTAACTTTTGGTAACCAAAACGGTCTGTTTTATGAAGAACCCAGATACTTTATACTTGCAGGGCATTACGATACTCTGTCAGACACATCAAGCATGTAATATTTCGTAAGGCATCTAAATCCGGCACTGCTCATAATATGCATCCTCTGCTACACAACATTAAACTGTTCTTGAATAATCAGATGTTGGAAGCTGTTATGAACACCTAAATTTTATACGTAATACGTACGAGACATTGTGTTAACACGCACTCCAGATCCAAGTTTCAGCTTTATCGTGCGTCATGAAATAAACGTATCAAAACATGGGGATGTATGTTAGTGTTTAATCACAGGGAGTAAGTGTCGAATAGACCTTAGAAACATCATCAATAGACGCATGGATCATAATCCTGTATGATTTCAATAACGACTAATCATTAAAATCATAATTACCTGTTTCAGAGACTAGACGTGAGTACGGAAAGAATGTTCGTTCGCTGTTTTATGTTGTTATTATAGGTCGATACACGTTCTGTGTTATTCATGCACCTAGTCATATTCACAACGGTATTACAGGTTACTGACAAATCTTTTACAGAACAATCACGTATCATTGTTGGGTGTTCATGACAGTTATTTCCATAACCAATAATTCATTTAAATGATAACATTGCGATCATATTAACCCGTTTTACTCATGTAGGAATAGATTTGATGGTTAACAAAACGTAAATGGTGTTGCCTGGTCTGTAACAGCCGATTTAGTTGTGAAAACTGACTCTGGAACTATGTGCACGATTGAAATTTATTAGCAACCAACGTGTGTACGCTTGAAATCAACCTGCCAATTTCTGTGTGCGATTGAAATAACAGTAACGGAAAACGCGAATTAGTTATTCATGTAACTCATTCCTGGAACAAAACCTTTTCAGGTAAAACAAGTTGAAGAATACATGGCGTACCGAAAACTGCCAAGGGAGATGCGGCAGAGAATTACAGAATACTTTGAACACCGCTACCAGGGTAAATTTTTCGACGAGGAATTAATTCTGGGCGAACTAAGCGAGAAGTTGAGAGAAGACGTCATAAACTACAATTGCCGGTCTCTCGTTGCATCCGTACCGTTCTTCGCAAACGCCGACTCCAACTTCGTCTCGGACGTCGTCACCAAACTGCGATACGAAGTCTTCCAACCTGGTAAAACATCATCAATATTGTCTATACCAGATATATATACTTTTTGAACTCTTACTTATATAGTATTTTTTTTTACTTTACAGGAGATATAATTATAAAAGAAGGAACCATCGGAAACAAAATGTACTTCATTCAAGAAGGCATCGTGGACATAGTAATGGCTAACGGCGAGGTAGCCACCAGTCTCTCCGACGGCTCCTATTTCGGCGAGATCTGCTTGCTGACTAACGCCCGCCGAGTCGCCTCCGTCCGCGCCGAAACCTACTGCAACCTCTTCTCGCTATCCGTGGACCATTTCAACGCCGTTCTCGACCAGTACCCCCTTATGCGGAGAACGATGGAGAGCGTCGCCGCCGAACGACTCAACAAGATCGGGAAGAACCCGAATCTCGTCGCCCACCGCGAGGACGACACGACGTCTGAGGGGAACACGATAAACGCGGTGGTAAACGCGCTGGCCGCCGAAGCGGAGCACGTGAGCCTGTCGGATGACAGCGTGGCTCGGCTATCGGAGCGCTCGCTGGGGCTGGCGCTGCAGCCGCTGCAAGCCGCGTCGTGCCGCATGGCGGGCGTGGCGCTGCCCGGGCTGGGCGTGGCGGCGGCGGCGCTCCCGCGACCCAAATCCGAGCACGACTTCAGTTCGGCGCAGGCGCAGCAGCCGCCGCTCGCCTCCGCCGCCGCCTTCCACAAGTCGGACGCGGGCATCGCGCCCTGACGCCCCGAGAGCCGGGCCCCGCCGACGACCGATCGATAGCAATACTAGGCTTAGTGCGAGCGGGCCGCGCGCCGCCTCGCTAGTTGTAGCGTAGACACGAGTATTATAGCTGCGACTTCGCCGGGCGCGCTCCCCGCGCCGCCCGCTGAATCTCATTTTGTGATCTTATACTTAATTCTCCTGTGTTATAATTTAGGTTAAATTTTATATCATTGACGCTGTGAGAAATGAGCGGATACGCGACGTATTCCGTTTGTATAGATATACCTGTTATATATTGAAGAATGATAACTATTGAATCTTTATAGAGATACCTTGCCATTAAAGAGAAAATAATTATATAGACTAGACTGAATTGTAAAGATATCACTATTTTATGCTTTGTTGGCGTACGAAATAGACCTATATACCTAATTATGTTGTTAACGGGTGCAACACGTTCGTTGACGACAAAATAACATTCGAATCGTACAAACGTTCCCGATAACCGCTATAACAGAAATATATGAAATTGTTGATAAATGTATAAATAACGTTGGGCGTAGAGGAGATATAGTTGCGTCGTTGCGCGTTGACGGTGCTGCAGAAACAAGACAGCAATATATTTTATAAAAGGCTTGAAACAAAGTTGCCGCCTTTGGGAGAGCGAGTAGTGACAGGGAGCATTACGGTTTATAAGTAGTGGGTAGAGCCGCATCAGCGCGCGGCGCGCCGTCGTTACGGATGCCCCATACATATCGATATTCTAGAAAAAAATATATAAACCAAAAAATAAGAGCAATCATACCTCGTTACGTTTAAGGTTTGGTCTCTCGTTTGATTTCTTTGCAATTTATATTCGAATATAGAATAGGTATATCGAATGTGTGTATGAATGAAAAGTTTCGTTTATAGATCATAAATTACGACTTTGTTACAGCACTCACTGAACAGTTTTGTGACGAGTTTAACTAGGAAACACCGCCTATTTCTGCCGCAAAGCGGTGCTTATGCTGTTGTTTTAGATCTGAATGGTGTAGATGGCAGTGAACAGACCCACGAGCCTTCAGTGGTCATCACTGTGACTGAACCGGGGTTTGTCTCGTCTTACTCGATGTTACTTATATATAAAAGAGCAAACAATATAGGGCATCCTTAATGGCAATGAGACAGCGCCGCGCTCTGCCGGTCGTCGCACTTCTAACAAGCCTCACGATTCCAATAGCACACGGTTGCTTTCTTAATTTTAATAATAAGTAGTCATATCTACCGATAATTTAACATACGATTTCTCGGTTTCCTAAGTAGAGGTGATCAGTAGAGCTTCGAATCGTTTCTTTATGTAAATATTGTAATCGAAGTTACGCCTTTAGTGACATTTGTTTTTATAGAATTGATAAGCGGGCGTTCCTTCGAGCGGTCCAGTCAATTATGCCGTGCGCTCGCCACGCGACACGCCACGGTTTTCGATGCACTAAACTTCGTACCTTGTTTTTAATTGTAGGTGAAAATAATTTATTGTCGATAGTGATCATTTTGTAGGAATAAGTAGACCGGAGCGAATAATAAATTCGGACGAATTACATTATGTGATAGAGGGCGCTGCCTAGCCGCCGGCTCGGCGATACTCGACGCCGTAGATGTAGGCACGATTAGATGATACTTGCATGGGTAACGCTTTCACTTCTTTCACACCTAAATCAGTGCGTTTAATTTTCCAATTTCTTTAGCGATTTCTATCGACAGTCGAGCGAATAGAGGTTGTGCAAGTGCTTTTCTACTTCTCGATAACGTTAACTTAGCAATATATAGACAAGTTGCAATGAGTAAATCCTAGAGGTCATGTAGAGTGATCGTTGAGCCGACCGCCGCCGGCGCAGCCGCACACTGGCACGATTCATCGTTGACTAATTCTTATAGTGTCATGACAGTTTGTAAAAGTGGTTTTGCAAATGTTGACTTTTTAGCCAAAATATAGTTAATGAATGACGAACCAATACGCAGTAGCTTATTAGTAGATTAATGCAGCCTAGTTCTCGGTTTTGGCGACTAACACCAATGGATACTTTATACTCGTAAGATATTTATACGATTGATCTTATCAGAGTGACTCTGTCAATTTATCTACAAAGAGAAAATATTATTGCGTTTAATCCCCAGAAGCATTTATTTACAGTTGTTTTAACTAACATTACTGCTTTTATAAATTATATAAATTTTATAGAAGAGATCTATTTTTATTGTGAAGTTGAGCAGCTGAATGTACCTAAGTAAAAATCCATATTAAAACAGAGTTTTTTTATTGGAACTGTTGAATTATTATATGAATATATTATTATACTGATTTCCGGTATCTATTTTCACCAAAAGTGCTCATCGCTGTCAAAAAAATTAGAGAAAATGCATTAAAGAATGAAGAAACATGCCTCGTTGTTTTATTACCCTCACTTAATTACAAGTTACACGAGCAAATGCAATATGAACACGAGTTCATTATATTGCACCAATATCGTCACTTTCAACGTTGACGTCAAGCAGACCAACGGACCCAAATCTACGGTGCAAATTCAAAACTACCATCCCAAAGTGGATTGACATCATCCAAGCTGCCTATTATAATGACTACGTCACGACTCAACGTGACAATTGCAATATGAATATGTATAATCATATTGCTCCGGCCACAAATGAGTGGTGTTTCCCTCGTAGTCGTAACGATTTGTCACACAATATAGCTACAAAGTATGAGCCTATCCGCCTGCCAGACTCAGTCCACATCCATACAATACACTGATAAAATTATGACTTGGATTTCTACTATTTTTATAGTACTAATTTTAAAAAACGGTTACATTCCGATTTCCGACCTTGACACAAAAATTGAGATATACTTAATAATTAAACCATCTTATATTGAAAACATTTATCTTTATTAACAATGAACATTTTACCTTTACAAGCATTTATAATAATTGGAAGAAGCAACGTAGATATATTCTTCGATTTAGATATAGCCGCAGAGCATTGTTATTAAAAAGTTATACTTAATAATAACTATTTAGAATGTATTTTTTAGTAAAAAGCTCTAGTATCTTGTCAATCCTTTGCCTGAATCTCCTGTCTTCATATTTTCTTCTCGTCTCAGTCGCCTACCTCGTTCTTCTCTTTTTCGTTTTGCCTAGTTTTTGCACATTGTCTGTGTTGCTGAGTGTCTTATCTCATCCTTTTGTTTTACAATCTCCTATCCTATCTCCGCCTATTGTCCATCCCCTCATTTGTCTTATTTGCATCAGTGCCCTATATTATTTTAAAGGTGCTAATACTCGGATTAGTTCCATGTCTTAATTCCCATAACGTCAGTGCCTTGCCTCCGTACCCGGTCTTATTTCATCTGTGTCAGCGCTTTGTCTCAGTCCCGTATCATATTCCCTCGGTGTCAGTACCCCTCATCCCCTGTCTCGATTCCTCACCTCAATCTCTCGGCATATTCTTCTGATCTTAATGCCCCGTCTCGTCCTATCTCATTCATTCAGTATCAATTCCCCTTTTGGTAATTTCTCGCCTGGCTTCTGTCTCAGTCCGGCGCGGTCAGTAGCGCAGCATGTCGGTGACGGAGTGCGTGAGGCGCGCCTCGCCGCTGAGCCAGCGGTTGTAGTCGAGGCGCACGAGCAGGCGCGCGAGGTGCACGCCGCACGCGCCGCCGCGCAGCGACACCAGCAACTGCATCAGCTGCTTCACCAGCTTGTTGTAGCTGCACGACCAATGTGATCGATTATGTGCGGAACGTTTGATGAGAATTTAAAAAGAAACCAGTACCGCGCATTGTGAAGAGTAATATTCAACTATACAGTGTAATTAAAAAAAAAAAATATTATTATTAATCAAAATAAGAATTCAAATTAATTATTATTAATTATGAATTAATTATTGATGATGATGATTA
>DWKL01003975.1:0-10985 GCA_018249415.1 Phareas burnsi
GAGTTCTTTGCAAAGTTCTCGAAGGTGTGTGAAGTCTACCAATCCGCACTTGGCCAGCGTGGTGGACTATGGCCTTTCCCTTCTCATTCTGAGAGGAGACCTGTGCCCAGCAGTGGGACGTGGGTCGTTGATGAAATATTTTTACGCTAAAGTGATGTAGATGTCAGAACTTTTATTTTGGAAGAGTAGTCACTGTCGCTCGTGGATCTGTAATCAACCTAATTTATGGAGTTCTATTCTACCCTCAAATTATTAGAGCCCCTCTCGAGGTTGCTCACAGACGCGTTGCTAATCTTGAGGACTTTTTTTTATATTTGAAGAGTAGAGAACGAGCGTGCAAGCCACGTGATGTTAAGAGGTCACTACAGCCCAGGGACACCGATATTCAACCCCAAACAGAACTATACTTCCGTCCGAGGTCATGTGTGGGCGCAGTAACTGTAGTAAACTGATAAGGGCTAAGGAGGGCTAAGATGCTCGCCTCGCTGTAAGTTCACCTGGCGCCCTCACCTCTCCAACCAAAACAAGTATGCTTCACGGCGGATTACAGAGCGACAGTGGTACCTCCCCGGACGAACTATAGTTCTACCACCTATCAAAGTATATGTTAGAAGACTACCAAAGGTGCGTGCGGAGCACTTGATGTAAAACGGCCACTGCTACCCATGGATATATTTAACCTCAAACAGGACCGAAGTCCTATTGGAGGTCGTATGTAAATACATTACTACACCTGAGGACAGATGTTTGTCCCGCGTGATCACACTGCGGCCAGGCACATTGGATGAATGTAGGTTTTACTCTGGGTCTGGGTGATTATGTACTTCTCTGGATATGTCTCGATAACATCCGCGGCACGGACAATTCTTAGTGTAGAGATATGAATAGAACGCATTAAGCATTACTATCTTTTTTACCACTTTTTGGTTCGGTTACAACCAATTAATTCATGAATAGTACTTTTAGAAGCAACGTCCCCAAGTATCAATATTTTTTTTACTTTATAGCGGAGTTTTTCAAAGTCAGTTAATATTTATATGTGTCTCTTTTTCGATTTTGTATCTATTCTTTGGTTTTGATAACGGCTCGCACGTAAACTGAATAGAGATACGCGATTTGAGTTTTTACAACCGTTTAAATGCTTTCCGCGCTTCGTGCATCTGTTACCGAATTTAGTTTTGGCGAACGACTCCGCAAAGTATTATACAAGGATAAATAAAACATGGGACCCGTTGTTTAAGATTTTTAACAATTTTTTCGTGTAAGAAAATCTTAACTACCTTTTTCGTGTATAAAATCCATTTCTTATGGATTTTTCATTTCTTTTCTAAGGTTTGTGCCAACTTCAGCGAACTACGTAAATATTGAATATAAATTTTATATCATTATTGATGTGGTTACGATAATTGAACTAAATATAACTGTTGAATTATTAAATGTATAAATTGCTAATAAGCTATTGAGGGTTTCATGCTTCGGAGGGTACATCGAGCTGTGGGTTCCGCTCATTATGGAGCAGTCGTTAAAGCTTTATCGGAGGCCTTCTGGGCGGTTTGAAGACATTCTACACGGGTTGCCCACTAACCCGTATCTCTGCCGTTGGGTTGAGTTGCGTAGTGGAGTATGCTCCAATCCTCCCATATTTGAGCGACACATGAATAGGCTTGCACCCTGGGTAAATTCTACCAATAACGATCTACCTATATTATTTTTTATTAATATTTATTGTCTCTATTTTCTTTCCCAGCAAGTAGAGAAATTTTGTTGTTCGTACTTACTCTCAATCGAAGACAACAACCAGTCCAATATCTCATTAGTTTATTTACTAAGTTTAGAAGTGGGTCAGTCCGTAGCGGCACACTCAAAGCCGTTATTTATCATAATGTCTGGCGAGACACGACCGACGCTGGAATGTTACGCAATGTCGGTTATTTGTCTACACTCCCGGAGACGAGGTACTATAGAACTGTATCTTGGTACCTATTATACAAAGTTACGTGCGCATTTGTAACTAATTATCCCTTATTTTAACGGTGAAGGAGAATATCGTTGGGAAATAATGTGCTTGAGATTTCCCCATAATGTTCTCAAATAATGGGTTGGTATCTATTGATGCTAACAGATCTATAATTACAACGGGTCTTTGGCAATAATTATTTATAATAGGTACATGAGTGATCTTCAGATATGTGTAGGTAATATTTACGGACAGTGTGACAGATAGACAAAAATGTTAGTTGCAAATTTTTAAAGTGGTTGAGCGCGATTTTGAAATGTGTTACAATTATCATCCGGGGAAGTACCGCCGCCGCTGACATAATTTGCCGTGAAGCAATTCTTGTGTTTTAGTCGGAAATGTGCGGTTGCTGGGCACACTTGTAGCAAGGTAACCATCTCAGCCCTCAGGAGTAGTGACGCATCTACGTGCGACCACAGATAAAATTTCAGTTTTGTTTGGGGTTGTATGTGGGTGTCCACGGGTCGCAGTGACCATTCATTCATAACTTCAAGTGGCCTCCACGCTCGTTTGCCACTTTTCAAACATAAAAAAGGATTACTTTTAAATTAGACGTTTAAGCTTAAAAAATGTATTTTTAGTACTTTCAAAATGAAAATGAAATCTTTATATAAACGGAAAACAGAATAAGCTTTAAAATGTACATAAGGTATATATTCTAACCTTATGTAGGTATATGAAAGAACTAGGTTGCTTATCTTTACAGCGGTTCTGAGTACCGTTGTTTATAACTTACTTGGTGTCGTGCGGACGAAAACTGTTATTTATTTCGCCAGACTCCCGACGACCGGGGTCACAATTATATTAGGGAGGAATTTGTAACTGTTATGTGATATAATTTCAGCGTTAAGCAGTGATAGCGTAGTGGTTAAGACTCCAGCCTCCGGGTGTCCGGGGTTCGAATCTCGAATTCTTCGAATTCGAAGTGCAACGAGACAAATCATTATTCTTGGCACACTTGATTGGCCATTGACATTGATTGTTTTAGGGAAAAATGTGCCAAGAATTAGAATTCGCATTCACATTGGTTGGATTTTTCCGATTTGGTTTTAGATTTTAGAAGACTTAGGGCCGTTGGGACTGAAAGAAATGCCCATATACAATGCGAAAAATAAAAATAAATACGTTTTTGTTGTAGTCTAAAGGGAAGTATTTGAAAACGGACATTTATTTTAAAATATAACATATATAAACTTTTTATAAAGAAACGCTTTCGCGGTCCGTCGTGTGTGACATATACAAAGACGAGGCCATAAACACAATTAATAATTTAAGTGTCTGCTGGTCGGGAATCAAACCCGAAACCCTGTGCGTGTCAGACCGGCGTGGTGACCGCGCGCCACGTTGTTACTTATTAATTATATACTTAAAATAAAAATTGGACATGGGTCTTCGCTCAGAATGAGAAGGATTAAGCCATGGTCCACCACGCTGGTCAAGTGTCGTTTGATAGACTTCACATACCATCGAGAGCTTTACGACGAACTTATAAGTTTCCTTACGATGTTTTCCTTCACTGTTAAAGGAAGTGATAGTTAATTCCTGAAACGCACATCATTTCGAAAAATTAGAGGTATGTGCGGGATTCGAATCCCGGACTCTCAGCGTGAGAGGCCGCAATCTTAACCACTAGTTTATCACTGCTTCTTTTTTTCCGTATTCAGTGGAAAACGGCATATTTACTTTAAATTAATATTTCGCCAGAGATTATCGTGTAGTTTCTTTCATTCTAAAACGAGTACTGACGAGTCACGTTACGTAACTACTGAGATATTTCCCGACTCCCAGATGTCTAGGCCACAGCGGGACCCGAGTATCGATCTGAACTTGGGAACTTGCGTAGTTGAACCGGAACAGCGTCAGTGGATTTATATAATCGGCACTTCTTATTAAAGATAGTGGATCTTAAAATTTACTAAATATTAACTATTTTAATAATAAGATTGCAAGTAAGGTAGTATATGCCTTAATCAATGATATTTATATTTTTTTAAAATTAGCTTAAATTATTTATATAGGAGATTTTTTTCTAAAGTTTCCGAACCATCATCAACCCGTTCCTGTATCGCTACTAGGTACGGATATACTTTCAGAATGAGAAGGATTAGGCCATAGTTCACCACGCTGGCCAAGTGCGGATTGGCAGATTTCACACGCTTTTGCGAAGTTTACGGAGTAATTTCAGTCACGCAGGTTTCGTCAGGAGGTTTTCTTTCTCCGTTAAAAATAACAATAATACGCACATCACTTTGAAAAAATCAAAAGTGCGTGCGAGATTCGAACCCTGGCTTCCCAGAGTGAGAGGTCGGAATCTTATCATTGGTCTACCAGTGCTTACGAAGGTAAAATTTAAATTCAGGCAAATGACGGAATTGAAATGTTTGCTAAATGTCAAAATTTTAAGTATGTTTGAGATTAAGATTGAAATTGGGCGGTCCACTATCAATCTATTATTGTCTCTGTCTTTCAAAATAAAGAAGGATTAAGCCTATGATCTATAACGTTCTCCAAGTGCGGGTGCCCTTCCCGGTTTAGATATACTTAATGCACCTTTGATGATATTGTAAATAACTCTCTGGCATGTAAGTTCATCACGATACCGTTAAAACCAGCGTTAATTAAGCGTCTTTGGTTTGGTTCAAACCTGGTCCCAGAGTGAGGGGCCTAAAATCACTGCGCTGCTTACAATTCAAAGTATTTTAAAATCAGTGCCATAGAATTGAAACAACTAATATTTGGGCTCAAAAAGTAGTGTGAAAATGCAATGACCTTGATATGCACGAATAAAGTAAAATGATATCACAGTAAAACGCCAGCCTGAAGGCAATATACCAGTAGCGACGCCACTGTTTCTCAACATTTTTTTTGTTTCAAATGCTTTTTTTACTAGGCCAGCGTTTGGCCGCGTTTCATCGTTTTGTGTGGCTTGCTATTAATTTGCACGTATACAAAACGCGTGATTTCAACTCGGTCGAGTCTGTATTGTGCAGAATAATTGTGTTGTGACCACAATGGCTCGGAAAGTAAGAAATAAACAAAAAACGCGCATTGCATAAACTGGTCTATTGGTCTGTGGTTCAATAACTTTTCTTAAATGATTTCACTGAAATGTGTCAAAATGAAATGTTTTATCATAAGTCACCGCTTCGTCTTTTAAGTTAATGTGTTTTTGAAGTAAAAATGTCTGTATGAAAATAATTATGGGTGTTAGAGGAAATTAGTAGAAAAAGAATTAAGTTTAATAACTTAAATTATTCAGTTTATTTATAGAGACAGGTTGTTTAACGCATGCAATAGGTTACACCTTATTTTTATTACTTCGTCAATTAATGTCAATACCTGAAAATTACTAAGATAATATTAGCTTTCACAAAAAGTTTATACGTATATCCATTGTTCCATATCTACGGTTTCACATCCTAAACAAACCAAACTACTATAAATTTAAAAATATTACATGATATATGAGAATGATAGTCATTCTATATTGCATTGACTGTATGCTGTGTTCAGGTAGCTGGTAAATAGTGAGCACGTAGGTTGAGAGCCGCTGCACACGACTACACTACAACTACTATCTCGCTGGCAGTCCGTCGCCGACATTACTCTTGTGCGGTTGTGTGTGTACGTTATTTAAATTCATAATAGTTTTTAACTCGTTCAATATTTAAATTAAGTGCGAGAACACATTCCGGGATGAAACTTTTTTAATATTATATTTAAATATTAAAATGCTTTTAACTTAATTAAAAGAAAGAGTGGCTAGTGCGGCTTCTTCAGCCCCTAAGATAGTGTAATTGGATTAAGTGTCAAGTCATTTTAGCACGTGTCGTGAACGCTGTGTGGCGACGAAAGTTTATTTTTAGTTATTTCAGTTGTTTTGGGAACTGAAAGGTGGGCTCGGTATTCACAAAAATTGTGTTTCAGCAAAGGTGTCAAGTGACGATTATATAAATGATGGGAGTGTGTGTTACGAACACTTTAGCTATGGACATAAGTCGTAAGTTATATTTTAATGTTATGCTTTTGTCCTGTAAGCTTATGTTACTTACAGCACAGGTCATAGCCCCTTTTCCAATCGTTATGACTATAATATCTTATTGCAGATAATGTAAAAATATGATAAATTTATATATATTTATAATAACAAAAGAAAACACGGCGAATAAAGAACATTATTATTTTTAGAAGATGGTGTAAATCATTACACGAATATTTCTGTAATTAAAACAAGTGGGTAGGTATTTATTTTTGCTACTATGCTACAATTAAAAACGTGGGTAGTTTTAATTTATTTTTTAAATGATTAGAACTTTATCACTAATTGTGTATTATTCATCAGAATCATATTAAAATGTTAATAATTATTTTGTTTTGATAATTCCAGTTACTATGTATATATAAGTTGTATTTCTGTTTACTATATCTAATCTTTTGGCTGTAATTATTTTTATATCCCACTGTTGGGCACGAGTCTCTTCCCACAATTGAGAGAATCCAGGGCCATGCTCCACCATACTGCTCCAGTGCTGATTGATGCAGTGGATGGAGGTTAGTTGGCAACTCGAGACGTATGTTTACAAACTGTCCATAAAGTCTCCGACAAGGTTTAATGACTGCTATCCAGTGATAACAACCGTGACCGACAGCATAACATGCCCTCCGAAACGCCAAAATGCTGATGAAGTTAAGTTACTAGCGGTCATCCATCCAGCTTCTGACCGCGCCCGATGTTGCTTAATTTTGTAGATCGGTTACTGTCCGCTCAAGTCGCAGGAGTGTGTACGCTTGTTTCTATAACCTTAATAATATTATAAAATAATATATATTTTTGTTAATGAAAAGGGTTTGTTGATGAGCGCCAGATCAATCTGACGCGGAACTTACCCTTTCGATATTAATATCATTCTATAGATTTTATTTTGTACCCGCAGTCGAACGTATCTCGCCAAGTACGCATGTTTCAGATGAATAAAACTCTTCAGATTTGTGTGAAGCAAGAGCAAACTGATTACGTTGATAAGGCATTACTATCGATCTAGATAACGGGTGCTCGAGCGCTCTGAAACCATTTCATTACTATTCGTTGGTGACACAAATGGGACTCTGTCATTGTTTTATTCATTTTATGAATAATAACGTAGATTGTTCAATATATGGGTAATATGCATACGGCCTCTCTAAAGGCCATTTGCAAGCGAAACTACTCCAATGATACGAGAAAGGAACCATACGTGACTGCAGAGGTTTTTGCTTGTGACCTGTCGCAGAACGAGAGAATTTGGTCGTGACCTGTCCCAAAATAAGAGAGAATTTTGGTCGTGACCTGTCGCTAATTATTATATATTATTATATATTGAAAAGATACACAGCACAGGTGCGTGCGGGATTGGAATCCCAGACTTCAAGTGTGGGAGGCCGGAATCATACCATTGGACTATCACTGCTACGCAAGTATATACTAAGGTTAAGAAGAATTTTATGTGATCTAAATTGTAATATAAGGATACATAATGTTGATCAATAAATCAACGAACGATCAATAAACATATTTCATTGATAGTTATTTATTTCTTCGTGTTGCCTGAAAATTATCTTAAATGTGATATGTATTTAGATAGTTACAGTCGTACAGTTTAAAGAAAATATAGAGTTCAATATTTGTCTACAAAATTTAACTTATACTTCTGAAGCACCGTTTAAAGTAAAATGTAAAATTCGCGTTCTCCGTTTTCCGTTCTCCGTTTTTCGTTCCCCGTTCATCGTTCGCCTTCTACGTTCTCCGACCGTTCTTCTTATACGCCTGTTATCTGTTTTATAACTTTGCATGTTTGCGTTACAGTGCGTTACAGTCAGGTTTGATGGGTGGTAAGGAAGAGTTAGTTATGAGCGTTAGAATTCCATCATCAACTCATTACTGTCCGATTACTAGGCACGAGCCACCTCACATAATGAGAAGGATTAGGCCATAGTCCACCACGCTGGCAAAGTGCGGATTGAGAGACTTCAGACACCTTCGAGAACTTTACAGAAAAAACAAGCATGTTACCTCACGAAATTTTTCTTTACCTTTATAGCAAGAGATAATTAATTTCTAATTTGTTTCCATAGTTCGTTCCTAGTAAGTCCTTCGGTATAGTGACGCCTATGACCCGGTTTCTTATAGGACTCCGGTTCTATTTGGAGTTAGTTGCCCATGATCACGTGAGAGAGATACCATTTTCATAAGCATTTCGATAGATGGTAGAACTATAGTTCCGGGAAAGTGCCACCGCAGCTCTTATAATGCGCCGTGAAGCAGTTTTTGTGTTTCAATTGGAGAGTTGAGATTGCCGAGCATACTTATAACGACCATCTGAGTCCCCTGGAGTAGTGACGCATCTATTTACAACCTAAGATATGACTTCAGTTTTGTTTGAGGTTAGATGTGGATCTCCATGGGCTACAGTTGCCTCTAAATGTCAGGTGGTTCGGTCGCTCGTTTTCTACTTATCAAATATAAAAAGGTCCTTAGGATTAGCAACGCGTCTGTGAGGAACCTCGAGAGGAGCTCTAAGAAATTGGAGATCGAATAGAACTCCATAAATTAGATTGATTACAGATTCATGGGCGACAGTGACTACTTACTCTCAGATGGACGGCATCCTCGTTTGCCACTTCTATGCTATTAAAATACCACACACTTTATTTCGCAAAATAAACCCATAAAAGGTTTCGAGAGAAGTGAATGTACTACCGTATACTACTTTGTATTTACTACTTACGACCGCCGCCAGCACGTGTCCCGGTACGCGTGACTGGTTCCTTCAATGCCACCTGATATTACGAGAAAATAGCTCTTTAGCCGCAAACTCTTGCGTCTGTCTACTTCTCAGCTTTCATAATATTCTATAATATATAGTCAGTGTGTCTTCTATTTCAATTTGATTATATTATTTATTTTAACATGTTAAAAATTGTTGAAAATATATACCACATTAAAAGGCAGTGATAGTACATTGGTTAAGTTCTGGTCTCTAACTGGGTGTCCGGGGTTCGAATCCTGATTTATTTTGAAGTTATGTACGTATTGGAAATTAATTATCCCTTGTTTGGGCGGATATATTTTAAAGCAACGATATGGACAAATGATCGACTTTTGACACGGATCTTTTTAACTAGTGGAAGTAGGAAAGGCACATGAACCCTGCTTGATCTTAAGTGGTCACTGCGAACCATGTGAGGACCTGAGGTCGATCACAGATGGAATGATAACTAAGTTGGAATGTCCCTTGAAGATAACTACTTCCTTATCATGATGCATTTCTTGAATTCATCGTTATGGCTTTTCAAAAATGTACAACGAGGGCTTGTTTTCATATCGGTTTATGTATTAAAGGTTCATCGGTTGCTGGAAAAGTATACGACGCAAACCTTTAGATGGTGCTTGTACTTCCTCGATAAGTTGAAGTCATAAAAATAAAATCAAAAATAATTAATTTCCGAAAACTAAGTGATCTTCAATTAAAAGTTGCAAAGTGAAGTGGAAAGGTCTATAATTAAATTGTCACGATCGTAATTAACAGTCGGATAGCACGTTTTGATTCGTAGAAGTTTCAGATTGATGCAACCGGCAACATCCTTGACTCTTCACCTCGCGTGCAGAATGTCAAGCTTAAATCTGAATGGCGCAAGAGATATTATTAATGTTGAGCAACTTGCAATATGAGAATCACATTCAGCTGTTTTGGAAAAAACGTCTTACTCCTTAGAACATGGCAAATGTCATAAATATTAGAAAGATCGAATTTGAAGTGTTTCGGGTGAAAATTTTGCGGCATTAACTATGCCGCAGACTTCACACACCTTCTAGAAATCACACAGAACATGGCAAATGTCATTAATATTTGAAAGAACTAATTTGAAGTGTTTTGAATGAAAATTTTGCGGCATTAACTATGCCGCAGACTTCACACACCTTCTAGAAATTACACAAACTCTCAAATTTGGTAAGTTTCCTCACGGTGTTTGCGGTCACCGTCAAAGCGATAATTAATTTGTAATACGTACATAACTTTAAATACATAAACACAAGTCGACCTGCATCGTTCAGTGAATAAACACATACGAACACAACCCATAACAATAGTGACATCCGGGATGTATGGCAATAAAACGGAAAACAATTTCTGAGTAGACAGCGCAAGTTACAGCCGCGTTACAGCTTGGAATCGCTTCGCGCCGGGTCATTACGCGCGATTCCAATGAGCAATTTCATCAGAAGTGAGAAGATTGTTTTGTAAACTTTCGTTATAGTGGGAATTGTACGTTTATAATTCGATTAGTCAGACCCGCCGCGGTCGCTTGGCCGCATTTTCGTTAGCGGTCAGCGGTTCCTCAGTTCTGAGTTGCGATTTGTTTTACGTTGTTGGTTGTTGTTGCGATTTTGTTGGGGCTACGTTGTTACTCGAGCACAATACTTTGTTGAGTTTCGAAGAAATAGAAATGCACAATTCGAAATTATAAAGCTGTTATTGTTTTTAGTCTTCAGATACTTTTATTTAGATATATATCTCATAATAATGCATATTGTATTCTTTTTACCGCATTCATTGGTAACTTCAAACGATAATTCTATTGTGTTGCCGCTTTATTTAAGGTAACGAAGGTAAATTAATTGTTGGTTTGTTTTCTTCTTACGTTACTTGTATAAGTTGATTCCACGCTACACCAAATAATAATGCGCCCAGGCAACGCAGAACTATATTTTTTTATAGTAGAAAGGTTGGCAGCAAACAAGTGAAACGCGCCGCAAATGTCATAGTATTGTTCTGTGTTGCCCGTTTACAAAATATTTAGTTATATTTTTTAAGATTAATTTAATAAATAATGAATTTATAATTATTAAATTCTTAAATAATTGGTATGTACATAACATAAATGGTCTCGACATAAAACTGAAATGACTATTTAGACCTAATTAGAATGT
>DWKL01003976.1:0-10985 GCA_018249415.1 Phareas burnsi
TATATATCACGTTTATATTGAATGCTGTATATTAATAGATACTGTAATTACAAATTACATTTAAAAAATATATATTTATTATTATTAGCTATTTCATATATGTAGGTAGTATCTTTTAATAGGTATTCGTGTTGTAGATCTTATTAATATTGTGTTAGTTGGGTTGGCAGCAGTGTAGTAGTGATGAGCGAACGAATAAAAGAATGACTGATTGAATGTGAACTAATATCTGACTGAACGTTTGATACTTTCTCTACGTCCAGCTCCAACTCCAACAAACAAAAAAATATATTTTTTGTGAAAGCATAGTGCACTCGTAACTATTGCGTCTTAAAATTTTTAAATTGTTATATTGTAAAATCATAAATTCATTTACAAAACATGTGCATGAACTCTTGAGTGAGTGTTTTATTTATAATATTTCAGTTTATCGGATAACGATATGAAATCGTATGTACATACTTGAATGCTCAAGTGACCTAGCCAGCCATGGCCACCATTTTAGAATTGTTCGGCGGTGCTCTAAAATAAATTTCGTTTATTTGAGTATGAATAAGTCACGAATGACGATCACAGTGTTTAGTATAATTGCAAAAACGTGTAATTGCGAAATTGCCCACGTCACTCGATAATTTTTCCATCTATCATATATCAAGCGAAGATTATAGGAGAAAGTTTTTTTCAGAAGTAGTAAAAAAATAACTGGGCAAGATGGTGTCGACGAGGCAGATGAGTAGTATTGGAGGTGGCAGTGGCAGCAGCGACGGTGCGGGTCCGTCGCACGCGGAGACTACGACCGTAGCGCGGGTGACACGCCACTCCAGCGCGCTGCTCCCGGGGGGCTCCTCGCCGCAAGCTAGTTCTAAAAATGCCTTAGTGCCGGCGACAAAAATTTCATATACTACTCATTTCTTGGATCTGCCCCTAGAAATCTTGGAAAAGATATTTCGTTATGTGGGCTTCAAATCTATTTCGCAACTTAGAATGGTTAATATATTTTTTATCTTTAATTACTATGATAATATACGAGTAACTTATGATACAATACTTTAGATTTAAGTAACGCTAATGCGAATTTCGTATAATTATAAAGTTTACTTCAATTTTTACTTATTTGTGGAAACTAGTATTCAATTTACGAATTAACTTCAATGTTCTTTAAGAACTTTCGAAATGACTTTTAACTACAATTACAAACAGTTAAAATAAGTGGATTTCCAATAAAAAAATACACTAATTATTCTTAAACATATAACGGCAATTTAAATTGTCTTATTTCAGGTAAACAGGCAGTTTAACACAATTTGCAGTAGCATATTAAATTCCACCTTCCAACGTCTACAAAACCAGATGTTACATCGTTTTCAATCAATCAAGGCCAAGATGCCTAGAAGGGAATCTGCACGTAGGAGCCATCCCTTGGCTTGTGAGTCTGATATAATTGAAACCTTGCATATGAGGTTAAGTTTATTGCAAATGACATTTGGCAAACATATTGAAAGGAAACATTGTTGTTTCTTTCCTGGAGAGGTAATCTTTTTATTTATCTTACTAATATCTAGATACTGTAAATTGATTTTGTTGAAAACTACTATAATATTGTACAGCATATATTTGGTGTCTGTTTAAGAAACATTTGTGGAATATCACACTTTAGTGTTAAAATTATTCTCATTGGTTATCTTTATCATAAATTTGTTTTGTTTGTTGAGTGAAATCATTAAACATTGCTGAAACATACACAATACTATCGGGCCTAATATTGTCAGTTCATGTGAACTTATACTTAAACAAGAGATATTTGATAAAACATGTTTGTTTCAGATCTTAGACGAAGTTTATAGTATTTTGTCATACCTTAAAACAACGACTAAGCTTGCAAGGCCCTATAAGGTGACAGACGAGCTTTTTGATTTGACTACAATGGCTATGGAATATTTCAAGGAACATATTGAACCGTACTTACCAGAGATTACATATTTTGGTACAGACTTCTTTGATATCACTACAGCATTTTCACGTGAGTACTATTTATTGCTATCTTATTGAAAATCATAATATTCTAATTGGAGAAGAATATGTTAGGAATTAATTGTTAAAATAGATAATATAGATTTATGTCATTAGCTGCAAAGAAATTGGAATGATAAGATTATTATGTCAATATTTGAATGACATGTAACATATAAATGTTTTGATTTCGAATTGCTCTTTATTCATCTTTTTAGTAGGGTTTGTATCTTGTCTAAATATTACATTGATAATTTATTGACATTACTATAATTACACTGATTTATAACTTATAATTACACTTATATTAGCAATGGTCACTTACTACTACTGAAAGCTTAAACAATGTTGAAAACAAAAAGGAATGAGGTCAATCTCATATGTATAGATGTTAGAATTCTATACTTTGACTTCACAAAATCACTGTCATGTTTGTTTCTGCCTTGAAGTTAATGATCCTAGATCTGTGTTCTGGTTTGAATTATATAGTTATGCACAGATACTTAGAGAAGCTCTGAGCTTAGTCCTTAAATATAGCAATAAATTTATAATTGGATTGGATATGAGATATGACATGTTACTGATGTCGATGGGTTGCAAAGACCATTTCATATCAGGTGGACCGCATATGCATTTGCCACAGTTTTGTCTTGTTGATTACAGATTTACAGATCTTCCCTTAAGATACAGTTGGGTTTGCTTAATCTTATACCTAATTTCCCAGTGCATTCTGCCAACCATACCTTTCAGTATCGCAAACTAGTAGCACTGTAAATTAGAGAAAACAAAGGATTCTTCTGCCAATATCTACCTGTACTTGGTTATTTCCCGTTTTAAATAGAAAAATGAAATGTCTCTATAATAGTTCATAAGTCTGCCAAATCTGGCGACGTTGTCATGTTCACATTTAGTATTTCGTTCACATTCGCATTTTTATGTTCACATTACCAGATGTTATATTACAGAACAAAGAAAACATTTTAAAAATCCAGCGTTTGGATTCATTGTCGCTTCATAATGATTACTTATACTATTTATTTTATATATTAGTTATCGAGAACTTTAGTTGTTATATATATATATATTTTTTAACCAAATGGCGTGTTGTAATTGGTAATTTTTGTAGCCGTTATATGCTCGTGATAATCGAATAGTTTATTTTGATAAGGACTCGTGTTTCGTACCTAAAGATGGCTACTAAGCGAGAGTGCCTACTTGTGTTTTATGAACCTAGTGTGAAATTAACATTACATTAATGAAATAATATGGATAATAGGTTTTTCTGATTTGAATACAAAGGTAAATCTTCCGAATTTTTCTTAAATATTGTAACATAGCTTGCTATTAAAAATTTTTACGATATGTCCAGCGTTTTTCGAGATTCCTCGTAGCATACAACCTTTAGTTACTTGCGTGCAAACAAAAGAAAGAAGCCGCCCGCAGTAAGCGGCTATTCTCGTTACTCGACATAATCATACGTATTATAAAAATGGAACATGCACTTAATTTTAATATTTCTCATTTAAAAATGGGGAAAAGCAATACAAATGCAGTCGGGTTAACTATGGCTTGTGTACATTAAGACAGCGATTTTGATCGACCTAAATTTCAACGTAGGGCTGTGCGATATCTAGTCAAGTATATAATGTAATTATATAACATTATTCTGCATATTTATATCATTAGCACATTTTTACGATCCGTATTAGAATAAGTATGGTAATTACTAATTCACAGTTCCTAATTCATTTCTATTTTTGTAAAAGTATGAGTTTTGAATACATATTAAAAATTAACAGATTATAACTATCCCAGCGCGGTATTATTCGCGTGTACCCGGGAAATTTTTTAATCCGTTAAAGTCTATTAAGAAATTTCTAAGATTTTAGCCCCTACGGTTATTTTGTTTTAGAATGATTTCGTCCTTATTTACATAAGGATACGACTTTAGTAAATTTTAAAATTACCTGCAAAATTTCCATTTTCTTTTATTTGTGTAAACTAGAAAATTAACTTAATGGTACATAAGGTGTCTAGACACGTAAGCATATAATTCAAATTATCGAATTGTACATGTTTCGGCCGATATAGGTTGGTCCGTCCTGTACTAAAATGTAAACCACAAAAACCACATAAATGTCCGGACAAGTGTGATAATATTTGTTAAAAATGATAGACAGTAAAATCTTATCCGTGTATTGTACCTAAAATAGGTATTTCCGAATATAAACTCGTGACTTTATTAAAATTCATTTTCTATATTCTAAGATACCTCCACCTTAGTATATAGAAAATATGTTAAAGGCGTCCACAAGTGAAACATCCAGTAGGATCAAGAACGCCCCGCCTCGTGTTGTACGGCGTCATATATATCTGTTCAAAATTTTGTTGTGAAGAAAGTGTTGGAAAAGCGAGATATATTTTTTCTTTTCAACATTCATATCTCTAAATATATTATGAAATTTGCGCAAAACGGCTTCTAAAAATGGGTTCCCCATTTTTGGGGTTCCGTACGGAAACCTATATATCTTCAGTTGCTAGTCGTAAAGACGTAAGATGAAACATTCCAAAAAAGTGAATATTCATTTATTAACCACACGATTTACACGAGAAAAGACCAGCGCTATTCTGCTGCTATAAAGCAAAAATGGGTGTCGCAGTTGTGCCGTCGCAGCCTGAGTAATAAATAATAGAGTTACAAAATGATAATTTATTAATAACCGCATTTTATTGTTATTATAACTAAAGTAACACAATTTATACTCCACGACTTAACTTATTGTCGACTTCTGCTTTTCGAGGGCTTATAGATCTCGATAGACCCTGAAGTACTAGCTAATACTCCGAAAGCCGGCAGGCAAAATGCCAGGTCCATAGCTGGGTGGCGATGAGACGCTATTAGGAGATTAGCCCCGAATGAGACATTTGGAGAGTTTATATACTAGTTTTAATGATGAGGTTTACACTTGTTTTGGTTTAACATCGATATATCGATGAGTTTACGTTGTTACGCTCTCGCAAAAACGGTAATATACTCAGGATGATAAGATACTTTTTTGTTAGTATCTAACACAAATATATTGTGCAGAACCCTTTTTGTATAACGTGAACTCTGTATTTTTTTTAAAATCTACGTTTTATTGAAATGGAGCCCTGCTGCTCTATTCCGATGATTATTTTAAAATATAATAATAGTTTGCCTACATCGGGCGAAACTGCATACATGATTTTCTACTTCTGTGACATTGTTATACCGACAAAGTCTTAAATTATGGTTTAATTGCATTTTAACATAATTGTACTATAAACTATTTCATATCATTTGATCTCATAAAATATCCTCTGCAATAAGGTAAACGCATAGCTATGTGCACTTTATTGTTAGTGATACATACCTCATATAATTAACATACTGTAAATGTATGGATATTGTATTGCATAGGATATGTTCTACTCGAATTTATTTGTTCAGCGATTACGTTCGTAACGGCGACGTCTGCTAAACGTGTCATATTAACGTTTTAATTGATTAAATCAGGCAGAAGATTGCCGCTTCCTATTTATCTATTAGTAGGACAGGTTCATTTGGACAGTGTATTCCATTCTAGTATTGACGTGTTCCGGTCGTAGTCTGCTCACTTTACTATTGCTTAGCGTTTTATAAGTAGACCTAAGGCTATTCATACGTTAACTGAGACAATGATAATTATGCAATAATACCAGGAAAATGTATTTAATAAATTTACCACGTATTAAAGGATGTACTTATTCAATATTTTTTTTTTACAAGAAATAACGTTACAAGTAGCTACGGCGATTAAGCACATAATTGAAATGAGTAATATAAAGAATATAATCGATACAAAAGTACATAAATATTAAAGTAAAATGTAGACAGGTGCTTCAGGAATTTATTCGTGTTTCGTTGGCGTTCGTTTTTGTCTTTAATTTACTTCGATCATTATTTTGTAATATTAACACGCAGATAATTTGCAATATTAAATTGTAATGTGTAATAATGTTCATGATTCGATTCCATTATCATTGGAATTTAAAAGAAGCAAGTAAAGCACGTAACACTTGTATTCAGGTTATCCCAAGTTCCTTCAAATCAATATCATTGTTTGTTTCTCTTATTTCCATATCACTTATTTGATAGCTACCGATATTTATGACTCGCGTGGCACATCGGTCACCATTCTGTTCTCCCACACAGAGTTCCAGTATTGTGTTTCACTGAAGTATTTATATTTCTATTCAGGCGTCTGGGTATTTATGTTCTCGTCGTTGTATACGTTCGTGGCACTCATGTAAAGGAATCCTATAGAAAGGGGTATGAATATAGAGCGTTAGTTATTTTTTATATTAACATATTATGTTATCTTGTACACCTCTACTCTTTCTCTTTGACACTTAAACATTGAACTAGTAACAAAATTGTGTGAGTAATTTCACGGTTTACTGGAAGAGATTGGTATTTTAGTAATAAGGCCGTTGTTAGAATTACTATATATGTATGTCCTGCATTATTCTATTAATTCCATTCCATGTTAGAGGATGCGTTGTTGTCGACGTGTTAAATGTAAGATTGCGCCGATAACAGTCCACATGCCCCTTTCTGGACACGCGTCAAAGTACGTGTGAGTATTTGAAGCCTATTTGCTCATTTAAGGCTTGTTTTGGCCGGCGTCCTAATTATCCGGAGAGGGGGGCGGCTAGTTCGAACATAGGTCACATAGGATTATTGGGGTGTTAAATCTTGTTGCTATTTAACACCCCAATAATACAACACATCATAACGCGCGGTCTTTAATGCCTTCCTGAATTAAAGAGAATATTCTTGTGGCAAATAGTGACGTAGGATGATCGTTCGTTTTCTTTTAGATTGTATGGATCAAATAATTTTCACACAAAAGCGGTAATCGATAATATATAATAGATAATATATATTAATGTTTACTTCCTCCGTAGGAAGGTTTTGTAAATATACTGTTCCTTTTGTATTATATCTTGGGTGGTTAAGGAATTTTAATAATTTATAGGAATTGGTCTTTGGTTTTTTTTTAAATACTGCAAGATCTATGAAAAAAATTAAATAAATTTGCAAATGAATAGTTTTTTCTTTTGGACTCGTTTCTATACATGTCTTTTAATGTCAATATATAGTTTTTTTTTATCGTAAGCTATAAAAATCTTTTTGTTTGAATATTGAAGTTAGCAAACAAATTGCAAATTGCATGTTTCCAGCGGGCGAGAGCAGTAAGTCCTACCTGTGCATTGACTCGCCGCCCAACGGCTATGTGGCGCCAATCACGCAGGCAGGCGAGAACTCCGTGGACGAAGAGCACGTATCATCCAACATGTACCTGGAGGAGAGCCTGCCGCCCTCACCGCCGCCGCCGCCGCAGAGCAACATGGTGCTAAGGAAACGAATACACCGCATCAAGCAGGGAATGAAGAAGTAAGGTCATTTGTGAACAGCTCACAATTTAAAAATTAAAACACTTATTAGAGATACTGTAATATGACCTATAAGAATGACATGATTTTCTTAATACGGTCATTGCATTAATCACTTAATATAGTTTCTGCAGTGTAGATATTTATGAGCGACCTCAAAAGCTCATAGAGTGCTATTTAAATTTTGTCACAGATGTGTTGTTATCACTGTAGAGAAGGACTAGATATTATGTTCTAGTGACCTATTGAAAATCATATATAGTTTTACCATTATCAATTTAATACTTCAATGTGGGTTAACAAGCAACATGTTTTCCTGCGACAATATATTCTATGAAAATTTTCCTTCCGTATTGATTCTTGCAAGCAGAAGATAATAAGAGGTTAATATCCATTATTTATGAAATGTTTACCTTTACTATCATATATAATGTGTAGTAGCCGTTTACTATGTTTGTATGATATTAAAGTGTAATAAAAAAAAATCATGTTTCTTGACTAAAGTTTTGTCAATGTCGGAAGAAATTCCACGTAAAATTTAAGATATTTTTATAACTTCCTGTTTATGACTTAAAGTTGTTAAAAAATAAATAAGTAAGTAAATTATCTTGTATTATCATATCTAAGTGCTGAATAGTGAACTGGAATTTCCCAGAAATTATTATTTGATTTATTAATATGATTTCCATTTATAATTCAAACTATAATTTCAATGCTTTGCACAAAGTTGTCAAAATGGCAAGCTATGAAACATTAATACACTTATGAGGATTTTTATAATATATATATTTTTTTAACCAATTATTCATTTATATGTATTTAGCATTTCTACTTTAGAATTAGATAATGCCCTAGTGATATTTAAATTTAGAATCTCTCTTGTATTGTAATGTTTCAAAGATTTCAACTGTTGTTTAATTCGTCTACTAATATATTTATTTACAATAAGTATAATTATATTGTTCAGTCAATAATACTTCAAATAAAAGCTACAGAACAACTAGGTACCTTAAATGTTTTTTTAAATTATGCCAATTTCCAATTTTGGACTCCTAAGCCAATTGGTCTAGTGTATAAAACATATCACTCTGTAATTAAAATATTTACTTCAACATTTCAGGTACAATGATCAGCTATCAGCCCTACGCAGCGACCTGCGCGGCTGCAAGCGCAAGACTGCGCTGCAGCAGAAGCAGATAGCGGAGCAGCAGAAGCAGATCGCTGAGCAGCAAAAGCAGACAATGGAGTATGCAAACCGATTGGACGATTATGATAAGAAGAACGAGGAGACCAGTCGCAAGTTCCAGACCTTGCTGCAGGTTAGCTTGTTCGTTTATGACGTCAGAAGATACAACATAATGTTATAATCGGTTTCAACTCTTACATGTTTCTTTATATAACTTTGGGGACTTCGGGGATCTGCATGGCAGATTGACATTGTCTTAAGCCGATCGCCGTTATTAAACAGTGATAGTTACATTTGCAACTACATTTCCATAAATATTTATAAGAGCGGTATCTATTAACGCTGACCTTACGTGACTGCAGGAGCTGAACAAGTGCAAGACGGAGCTGCAGTACTGGCGATCGCGCTCGCCCGCCGTGCCGCCGCTGTGCGCCGAGTGCGGCGCCGCGCTGCGCCTGTCGCCCGCCGCGCCGCTCGCGCAGGTAACCGAATGGTGGAGCAATGTGCGTAGGGAAACGAGAAGTGTTCGTTTCGTAACCTGATCGAAATTAGTTCGTTGACATTGCATTGGATACTGCATAACATATCGTGTATGGTGACATGGTGTGAGTTATCATTTTTTTTAACCCTACAAATAATTATCAATCTATAAACAAAGAAGACATTTTAAAGAAGGATATATTTGGTTTATGAAGCATTTCAAACGATTCTTACGATACAATCAGATATATGATTGTATCGTAAGAATCGTCTTAAGAGACAACATCTTAACATTAATCTCATGTTAGCAGTGGGCGGCCAGCACCAGCGGTGAGGCGTGTGAGACCGAGACCGCGGGCGGCAGCAAAGATGCCGCCGCCGCGCCCGCCGCCACGGAACCACCGCGCGTCGATGCTCGCGAGATGCGGGAGACACGGGAGACGCGTGAACTGAGAGAGCTGCGTGAGCCACGGGAGACGCGCGAGCTTCGAGAGCCTAGAGATACACGTGAATTGCGAGAGCCGCGCGAGCACAAGTCCGAAGCCAGTAGCGGGGAGGAGAGCGCCACGCCGCCGAGCCGTCGGCGCGCGTCTGCAGATGCAGCGGCCGCCACTCCTGAACGCAAGAAGCGCCGCCTTACGCGTCCCCGCAAGCTCTGAGGGGGGACGAGCCCCTAGGTTTACTGATCGCTATACTTTTTACTCTATATTTGTCGTCGCTAATGCGGACTCCTGACTTTTATGACCACTGACATCATTGTTGAACTCCAGCGGGACTGCATCGATGTAGTGGCGGTGAAGTGCCGTATGGTCTCTTCTGTCTCGTTTACTCGAGGAAAGTTCGCGGGTAATTTTACTAGCCCGGCAGCTTTAAAGTTGCATTTGTCTGACGCCCAACCTCGAAACGTTTTATCAAACCGCTAGGACGGGATTTATAATTTAAAAGCACAATATTAGAACATTGAAGATTGAAAATAAGCAACAGGTAAGCCTGATGTGGATTATTTTGACGACTTAATGCTTTTCCTTCACAGCTTTATATTGTAAAATAAGTACATTCAACACAATCTGTATTATTCCAACACACAACTAACATGATACTAATTTTATTGACGAAATAAAAATCTTACAGTTTGTCAACAAACTTTGCTACAATTTACACATACGTACTAGGAGTTTTGGAAAGGGACCTATGGGGTATTGTCCTGAATTCGGGATTTTATGAACTAGAGTAATGCATGCAACCAAAACCTTGTACATAGCGAATTTTTAGAAAAAGTTTTGGTCAGAGTTCGAAATTTTAATAAAGATGGTAATGTGTGCCCTAACAGTGTTTCGACATAATATATCAAACATGCGTATTATTGTGTTTATGAAATATTTTTCTGCTTTGTTCTTTTTAAAAATTGTGTAGTAGCCACTCACACTAATTCTTAAAGTAATTCTTTTAAATGATTGCTCAAAATAGCAAAGATTGAACTAAAATTTAAAAAGCTAGTACGGGTTTTAATCATATTAATATCATGGATATGTTTTCCAATAAAAAGTTTTGTCAAAGATACTATAGCTATTAAACTCTGTGACAAGAGTAAGAACTTGAATGGCTTGTGACTAATATTGGTTTAATTTTCCTGAGCTCTACCTATACTGACCTCAACGATGTGAGATGAGGCAGTTAAGCCATTCAAAATGTAATGATCCATTAAGACATTTTCCACACATAGTAATAAAATAACTGTTTTATGTAAATTGACATGAGAAAAATAGGTTATCAAAATAATTGCTATTTTCGAAGGAACAATGGAAAGGTTAGTTCTATGTTGATAAACGAAATTATTAAAATATGCAAC
>DWKL01003977.1:0-10984 GCA_018249415.1 Phareas burnsi
AAATTTTAATTGTTTAATCTATTAATCATACATCAAATTAAGGTTACTTATATTAATTATATATTATATATACATAGATAAATAAACACAAATTATATTTCCATATATCGTTATATTCAGGCCTATATTTCACCAATTACTGTTACCCCAAATTTTAATTATGTTTCATAGCAACATAAAAAATAAGCCAATGGCAAAACGCGTTGAGGCGTGTTATACAACATGAAAATGCCGTGGGGAGTGCTGAATTCCTGCGTAAAAAAACGACCAAGTAATGGAGGAGAGGCATCGTACCGTAGATATTCTAATAAGAAAATTTCCACTACATTTACTTTGGCGGGCGTCCTCGCGGCGTCTTCGCAAATATCTTATTTCCTGCGGCGAGATTGCATCTTGAGAAAACGCGAGGGTCGATTCACTGCCTCACTATTCGCTCCCGACCCTCTTCGCTCTAAGTACCTACTTATAATATCTACCGCTACGTGGAAACTCGAATCAAGATATCGCAGCGTTCGTAGAGTCCGTAGCGCTACAACATATATGCTACGACGCTACAAAATAGTTTACGTAACGCAATACTTCCTTTGCTTTGTTTTTGGAGATTTTATATTTAGAGATGGATGATTTTAAAGTTTAAAGCATTAGAGTAAACACTCGGAATGGGTTTTGTAATATTGTTTTTGTTTTTAATAAAACGAATCACTCTATGAAATAATGCCAGGACCTTACCGTTTATCTTTTATTATTAGTGATTAAGTTTCAGTTAAAAATTAATTCTTTGTTGGTTGATTGTTAATCAGTCCTTATAGTGTGAGTGGTAGAATACACGTATCAGTAAAGTGAAGTCAACAAAATAAATACGAAGGTGTTTATACAATTGCACATAGCATTACTGTCATAACGATTATTCCTGAAATCTATTTTCGTATATTTGGAATAAATTTCGCCAACCGCCATGAGTGCAAAAAGGAAATAGTAACACATATAAATCGTTTTACTTACAATTCAAGTGGTTCAAAACTTGTCAACAAGTACAGGCGCAATAAATACTGATACAGAAAGTCCATTATACTACATCTTGTCAATAGTATGAATAGCAGGCAGAAGAGGAGAGGTACAACAAGTCAATTATTAAATCAAATTTTGTCAATAGGCATAAGCACAGAAGACGAGTGTTTCACTGATCTATTAATTCATAATTTATCACCTGTTGATAGCTGAGAGCTATGATGAGCGCAGAGATGGTACAAAAAGTCAATTATCTCATAATTTATTAGGCATTAGCGCAGATGGCGAGTGGTACAACGAGTTAACTCCCGTTTTGTCAACAGAAATGAGCACAGATGACTAGTAGTACCACAAGTCAATTAACGCGTAATATTTTCAACAGGCATGACACAGAAGATTAACGGTACACCAAGTTAATTAACTCGCAATTCTTTCAACAGGTATGAGCGCAGAAGACGAATGGTACAACAAGTCGCTGTCGGCGCTGCGGATGAACAGCGGGCACCACGCGAACTTGGCAGCAGCGCCGATGCTGCAGTACCAGACCTAATCGCTGCTGCACGGCGCCGACTACTCGCCGGCGCCGGCGCACGACTACGCGCCGTAGCCGCCCGCGACGCGGCGTCGCGTGGATCGTGCGCGGACATTGGCTACACATTCGATATTATTGACAAACATTTCCTCTATCAGATAGAAATGCCGTAATTACCTAAGATAATAGTCCCAATTTAGTATTTATTTTATTGGTAATTTCATGTTTCAGTATAATTTACAAGTAAAAATCAGACTCAGAGCCTATCCTTTAGATGTTTTCTGGTCAAAACTAAAGCCGGGACTTGCGCGATGGCATAAGCATAAAAATTACTTGTCAGATCGGCATGGCGGCCATATTTTAAAATTATAATCTACCTCCATCTATTAATCGAAATTAAGACGTGCAGTGTGTGGAAGTCAAAGTCAAATAACTGTTACGATATACTTGTATTTCAAATTTTTATACTAAGATATTTGCGTTTAGAACAGGTTTTGCAATGCATTTAGGATAATCTAATGCAATCTAATGCATTTAGGACATCTAATTATTTATTTTTTCCTCTGAATGATTTGATGATATGATTGAAGAAAAATAATATTTATGTTTTTTTATGTAAATTATTATCATAGTCGTTTGGAAACAACTCAATGTTATTGTCAATAATATTGAATGTATAGCCACTCAGAGTTACAATCGAGACTTTCTTGCACAAGTTTGTACGCGTTATCGTGGTGACTGTGAATTCGGGTAGAGTTCAAGGGTGACGATTTTATTTATGAAACTCCTTCCAAAGAATGTATCGTACGTGTCCTCCAAATCGTACATAAGGTACAAGAGTTAAATACTCCTTCACTTGCTATATGCCTCATCATACATTATGCCCAAAAAATATTCACATTGATATGTAATTTAGAAACTTTGAAAGACTTTTAATATCTTAAGATGATTTTCAAAATATTTGCAAATTGTTAAACGAGTGACCTTACTATTTTTATGTTTTATCCACAATAAGAATTACTTTCTTTCTATTCGAGTGAAATATCAATAAACTGTAACATCATTTACAATAAACTGCTGATCACATTTCTTCGAGTGACAAACATAATATAAATAAAATGCTTGAATTATACAATTATCGAATCGAAATGTCGCGTTGCCTCGAATTCTCGACATTTAGAGATTAAATCATTTACATATAGGTACAAAATAGATATTTAATTTCCTAAGAAATTATTTAATTCGTGTACGCTAGTCATATTGTACAGCTATTTAAATGGATTAGTTACTAAGTAATGTACTTTTGAACGTGGTGTCGATCGTCCGCAACTTAAGACTATTTATTTGAAAGCTCTAAGATATCATTGTAGCGATTAAATATAAGATGGACTACATACCGTTATATAGATCCGTCACAAAAAAATAAAATTACGGAGCTTTCATACATATCAGTCTAAATATTGATGTTGCAATACAACCATACATATGTAAATAAATTCGTTTGCATGATAATTTTATAAGGTGTTGACAGCTCAACGATATCGTAATGTTAACTATGTTAAGGCAGATTTTAGTATTAAAGGCCATTTATATAATATTCCGAAACTCTTTCATACAGTCGCATAAAGAGCAAGCCATGCCCTCGACTTTAAGTACTTTCTCTAGATTTATAGATTTATTATTAAGATTTATTATTCGATCCACTCTTCTTAATTTATCTATGATGACACCACTGTTACAACGATTGCTCTCTCACAACAGCGGCCTATGTTTCGATTTGAATTGTTGCTAGCAGTTCTATGGGGTTCCAATTTCAATAAGTTGAAATTCTTTTTGTAGCAACAAACTGTGATCGACCTCAAATAGTTTAGGTACTTTATCTTTTAAGTTCTATTTGAGGTCGGTAACCGATGTACATGGACAGAGCCACTTAACAAAGGTAGGTTATATCTTCGAGTACGTACCAAACATTTTTTAATCGTAGTAAAATCATTGATATTTTTAATGCTTGCGTGACGAGAGATTTTAAATTTTGATTAGCATAAAGGCGATAACAATTAACATACTCACCATTGCCGTATGCAATAAGTGATATTTTTCATCGAAACACGCACAGTTTTTCAGGGAACTTAAAACTTTTTATATTCATAATCATGCTTTGAAGTTTTATGTGACTTTATGAAATGGGCTTCGGAGCAAAACCTAAGCCAAATATTATTGCTAGTCATTTGACATTCACGAAAATAAAAATTTGATCTCGTAGTCTCATATCAGTAAGGTTAAATCGACATATTCATTGTTATTTTAATTGTGTACAAATTATTTTTAAAACCATAGCAAAGTAGAAGGGAACTGTTATGTTATTATCTTCATAAATAAATGGCCATTCTGTGCATTTAATGTAAATATTTCATAGTTAAGGAAACATGTCTAATATAATAAAAATGTGTAAAATTAAATAAATTGTGTAAAACGTACCGAAGTATATTAATTATTAATTACCATTAGTGGATACAATATTACAATACATATTTAGTGTTGGTAATCAACGAAAATGTATGACTAAAATTAGTTAAATATTTCATGGAACTAAAGTCAGACACAAACCATTTTTTGTGGTATTTAAAGCCATAGATACCACTGGCACAATTATTTGTACACGAATAAACCATTCCATTGCAATCCTGAAAATTAACAATAATTTTTAATATCTGACCTCATGTACGACATCTATTCGATATGCTGTTATAGATGTCCATAAGCTACGGTTACCATTAGACATCAAGCTGACTGCGCATAGAAAGTACTTTTTTATGCCTACACCTAGCGACGAGGCAGCCGGCCACCTGATGGAAAGTGGTCAACCTCTTCTACGCACATTTGCAACATCAGAGGAGTCGCCGATGCATCGCCAGCTCTGAAAAAGAGCTCTTGTTGCATCTTTTTTGAATAACCCCATATCATGGTGCTTCGGGAATACATTAGGAGAAAATACGTCCCACATCTTGCACGTATGTGGTGAAAGGGAGCGTGCAAGCCATCTATGTACTTGACGATTTATTTTTATTTTGTAACTGTTATAGTTGGATGTAATGCAGTTTGCATTGTGAGTGTAGATTATCGTAAGTTGGCATATATGTTAGCTGAAAATAAAATTTCAACTCAACGCAATGATAGTATGCATATTACAGTTTTTTGTTGTCCTTGTAGAAGATTAATTTTCGAATCCAAGTTTCTAGTTTTTCATAGTAACATTCGCAATAGAATTTGTCACTGGTATAAACTATAAAACAAAGCAATGATCGCCTAGTGGCTATGATTCCGTTCTCTTACACTGGAGGCCCGGGTTTTGAATCCCGCACGCAACTCTGATATTTCGATTTTATGTGCGTATTAGATTTTTTTTTATTTTTTATGTTTGTAAAGTAGCAAACGAGCATGCAGGCTACCTGATGTTAAGTGGTCACCGCAGCCCGTGGACACCCACATCCAACCTCAAATAAAACCGAAGTTCCGTTTGTGGTTGTATATGGATGCGTCACTATTCCTGAGGACTATGATGATCGCCTCGCTATAAGTCTGCCTGGCATCCGCATCTCTCCAACCGAAACACAACATTATTACGGTGGATTATGAGGGCGGCGGTGGTACTTCCCCAGACGAACGTTTGTTCTACCACCTATAAAATTATCACTTGATTTATCATTGAAGGAAAACAGGAAACCTTCACATCAGAAAGTTCTCTATAAAATTCTTAAAAGTTGTGTGAAGTCTACCAATCCACACTTGGCCAGCTTGGTGGACTATGGTCTGACCCTTCTTATTCTGAGAGGACACCCGTGCCCAGTGATGCCGTGCCCATTAAAAGGTTGATGATGATTAACTGCAAATGAAAACATGACTAAAACCTACTTGTCGGAAGTTCTGTGTATAATTTCAAAATGTCAAAGATCTTCTGACACTAAACTGTTCACATTTTGAATGGACATAACTATGCTCTATAAAAAAATTATTGTCTATTAGGTAAAATTAATAAAAACAACAGTGCTCAGGCAGAGACAACGTTTACTTCATTTAAAATCCGAATCGGGGATGGCATAGTGTGGGTTGGTGACGCTGTTTCTAATAAAGTAGCGTGCGAGGTGGGACACCACGATTCTCTCGCCGCCAACAGCCTTCCAGAACGTCTCTGCTTCGTGACGTAGAGCTTCGTTTTGACCACACTCCTGTATAACATTATTATCATATATGTTACAGTTTTCAGGTATGTGAGTATAAACTTAAGATTAATTGGTAAATGTTTAACTTAGATTTGTTTTTTTCTAATGTTGTTTTCTTACCTTTACTCGATTAAACTCGATTAAAGTTAAGTGTAACCACTGCTAGGTAATTATAAAATAAATTACAAACCAAATTATATAGGAAAAATATATTTCCAGAAGTGAGTTATCGAAAGGAAACTATCTTATGATTTTCAATACCATAACGAATTTGACACACGCGCTCACCGAACTCTACAGCGCCCATCCAGCTTCTCTTTGCATCGGTTCTTACATTCCAATTCTACCTAACCAATCTTAAAGATACACAACGATTTTTTTATTATTTTATTTATTTATTTTATTTATTTATACTTTATTGCCGTACTTACAAGAGTAGTACAAAAGGCGGACTTAATGCTAAATATGTAGCATTATCTCCCAGCCAACCTTGGGGACGTGCAGAAAATGATTAAAGCGGTACAAAAAAGAAGACAGAAAAATGTGAAGAATAGGAGAAAATTAAGAAGGAATAAAATAAAAATAAATAAAGGTCGATGAAAACATAAGATAAAAGAAAACAGATTTAAATGAATATATAAATATATATATTATATGATTTTCTTCTGAACACTTAGAATGAATATTCACCAAATAGCCTGGCGTATGGTAAAATTAACCGATATCGTCGTGAAAAGGACAAATTACTAATATTCATCAGCTAACTTGGTGTATGTTAATAAACATTCACAATAGCATATAATGGTTTTAACCATTTAGTATAACGATTCACAAAATTTTGGTACGTACTAAATTTTATCTACAATATATAATATCTACGACGAATATGACTGTGACATAGGGATGAATAGACGGACGAACGGCCAAGGCGATATTTATACGGTTCCCGTGCTTGACACTTGGCTACGGAACCCTAAAAAGTATGAGACCATTTTTTACTTTACGCTGCTTACTTACCGTTGGTATATCAGTTGCTTTTTTCTTTACAAGGGTCTATAAAAATAACAATGAACTTTATGAAATTTCTTTTTATCATAAATACAATACACAACGTATTGTATAGAGATAAAGCAATATTTTGGATTATATTCCGGCCTCTCACACCAAACGTCCGAGGACCTGCACACATCTCTGATTTTTCAAAGTTATATGCGTATTAGAAATTAATTATCACTTGATATAACGGTCACGATAAGCTTCGTGATGAAACCTACATGCCTGAGAGTTTGTAAAGTTCTCGAAGGTGTGTGAAGTTTGCAAATCTGCACTAGGCCAACGTGGTCAGGTTAGGTTGATGATGACATAAATTTTGGTAGGTGATAAAACTATAGTTCGTCTGGGGAAGCACCACCGCCGCCCTCCCGGTTTTAGTGTTTATGTTGGAGAGTTGCAGTTGCCGGGTACACTTGTAAGCGAGGAGACATCTTAATCCTCGAGATTAGTGGCGCATCTACGTACGGCCTCAGATACAACTTCAATTTTGTTTAAGGTTAGATGTGGTTATCCGTGGGCTGCAGTAACCACTTACATCTACATATACATTACATCTACGTAAGTACACCAGGTGGCCTGCACGGTAGTTTGCTACACTTCAAAACTAAAAAAAAATCAAATTACCTCAGTTTCATATTCGCATTGAGACGACTCGAGGCATGCCATTGGAACTGGAGCACCATGGAATTTCGTTTTAAGTTTAACATCGTCATGAAATTCCATAAACTTTGTTCTGACTACATCGTGCACCTGAAATACATTTTATGATACACCTTTTAGTTATATATGCGCCCGTATATATCTCTGTTGCAGAGTCGAATTACAAGCATTTTGTTACCAATATTAAACAGGGGCGAGCGACCAATGACCATCAGTAGCAATTTTTCCCAGACGTTTTCACGGTTCAAATGCATGTTAGACGTCTTTTTAAAGTCTAATCGTCAAAAAAATGTTAACGTCCAGTCGTTAAAATATGTAACGTAATGTAATTTAACAAACATGAAACTCTGTGTGAGGCGCCCACTAAATGGTAGATGGATGGTAGTCCGACCGTGGAATCACCAACGCCGCTCTCATAATCCGCCTTGAAACGATTCTTATGTTTCCGTGTGAGAGATGTGGTTGTGGGGCACACTTACTAATTAATTAAATAATTCCCTCTTTGTAACACTGTTTTAAGAAGGATAAATAAACAAGTTTGTACTAATAGTTAAAAACAAATTAGTTAACTTACAGAATACTGTAAGAGGGATTAAAATGTTAGCATGCGTTGATATTTCGTCTACTATCACCACTATATACCAACATCCAACAAAATGTTACTCACTTTTATAACATCGCACATAAAAACATTGAACCATCATACTCAACATGTACAGACGTGTATCTGTGAACTCATATCATTGTGGCATAACATCATTATTAATTGTCTGTAGTGTGACACTTGCCTGCCGAATTGCGATACACAGATTAAACTTGAATTACCTTCAATTACCTTGCAAATAAGATTAAATTTGGCTTGATTTATTTGATTACAGTGTTAAGCCAAAATTCGCATAACACGCTAAACTCAATCGGGCGCGTCAACCACGCCTCCTTTAATTTCTATCGCCTTATATTGTTCTGTAATTTGACTCATAACTGTTTTGTGACGATAACACCTTGTCCTTGTCCACAATGTCCTTACCGTAGCGATTTCTTGATCGTGGAGTTCGGTCAAAAGATCAGTAAAGCTCTCTTGGTAAAGAGCCGACATGAACGGCTTTGTAAAGTATTCGTACAAGTCTTCGATCATATTCATCTATACAATAACGAGTGATTCTTTATTAGAATTTTTGAAATAAATTACGAAAAAATTATAACATTAAATCAAATATTGGTTAAAAAATAAAATTTAGGGATATTAAAATATTTATATTATTTTCCTAAGTAAGTATTGTGATCTGGCATATGCTATAGATATATTGCAGAGAAAAGTATTGCATTTAACTTAACATATTTTTAAGTGAAATTAAAGTAAGGAATTGGTTTTTGCAAAATTACTCGTTCGTTTATTTGCCCCCAGCTTGTAATTAAATCAAATCCAAAGCTTTGATGTCGTTCTTGTGATTACGACACTGACGGACCCACGAACTTTGTTTATGTATATTTTACCTTGAATCTAGTCAAAAGTTTATTAAAGAAAGCCTCATGTTTTCCATACAACTGTGCGAATATGTCCGGATAGAAACATTTTTTCGAGAGACACGTAATAGATTCTACACAGTGCAAAGCGTTCAGCTGCAGACGAAAATAATTTCCACGTTTGTCCGTTACCAGTGTGTGCCCCTGAAGGAAACAATGTTTTTATTCACACGTATCAACCAAGCCTGGGGAAAAGGGATCTTTATCTATATCTTTATCTAAGACAACCATCCGCGACCAATGTATGATGGAATTTTAAAGACATGCAGTGTGTGCCCCCCTCCCTACCAGTCAAAACACCTACACAAGCAGAAAATAAATATGTACACGATCGTACACACCACCACTAACCCGTGTTTCGCTCCAAAACGGAACATCAGGGTAAGTTGACTCTACCACTATGTATAAACTAAGTTTAAGCTAAAAAGTACATATCTAAGGTATATATCAAAATATCTAGAACTTCTGAATAAAACGGACAATTTAATTTTATTTATTGGCTTACTTATCGATATCAACGTACGTAATAGAACGGAGGGGAGAGGAGAACGTAATTCGAGCGGAGGGTTACCACCACTGCCCTCACAATCCGCTGTGAAGCAATTCTTGTATTTCAGTTGGAGAGGTGTGATAGTCGGACACATTTATACGCGAGGCGACTATCTTAGTTTTCAGGAGTAGTGACCCATTTACGTACGACCTCAGACAGGGTTTCAGTCCTGTTTGAAGTTGGATATGGGTATCTATGGGCTGCAGTGACTACTTAACATCAAGTGACCAGCAGGTTTGTTTGCCACTCTTTTCACATGAAAAAAATCTATATTTCCTGTGTAAAACTAACAGACAAATTTATATTATTTATTTACGTAGATATTAGTATCATAGATAGTCATTAATATCACCTGATGTGGCAAGAGGAGTTGTATTGCCATTGGTATTTCCCGCCCAGGTTTTCTTACGCACATATAATAAAGCGGGCCGGGCAATGTCGCATATTGAAAGATTGGCGATTCAAATTTGCCTACTGGCTGCCATCGACTGCAAAGATACTTTACGTAGTGCAATTTGTATGTGGTGTAATATTAATAGCAGCGGTGATAGCCTAGTGGTAAGATTCCGGCCTATCACGCTTAGTCCGGGATTCGAATCCTGAGCGCTCACGTCTGATTTTTCAATGTGCGTATTCGTTTTTTTTATGTTTGAAGAGTAGCAAACGAGCTTGCAGCCCACCTGATGTTAAGTGGTCATTGCAGCCCATGGGCACCCACATTCAACTTCAAATAGGTCCGAAGTCCTATTCGAGGTCGTACGTACATGTTTAATACTCTTGAGGACTAAAATCGTTACCTCGATTAAAGTGTACCCGGCGACTATACTTCTCCAACGAAAACAACAAGTACTTCTTGGCAGATGAGGAGGTCGGCGATGGCATCTCCCCAGACGAACCACAGTTCTCATAGAAATTAACTATTACTTGTTTTACGGTTAAGAACAACATTATTAGATAACTAATGAAATGAGGATGAGGATGAGGCGGAAGCGAAGGCGGAGGCTGAGGCTGAGGAGCGCGAGGATGTGGTGTGGGATGCTGGGAAGCGGGAGGATGGAGAGCGCGAGGATGAGAAGGGTGGTGGGGTATGGTGATGGCGACGACGATGGCGACGACGACGACGACGATGATAATTATTATTTACGTATAACATTAATTCCTTTGCTTTTAAAATAAAACTACTATTAGTTATGACTAAATCGAAATAAAAAAATAAATTTTAAGATTTTTTTACCTTTTTGACATACTTAGCGATATTCGAGAGCTAGCAACACTCGCTCGAGAACTTCTCGTACTAAAAGTTAAAATTATATTAATAATTTTCATATATAAAAATATCATGTTATGCGTTTTATATATATGCATATTATGCTAAGTACAATGTGTGTAAGCAGTGATAACCTAGTGATTAAGATTCCGGTGTCTCACACTAGGAGT
>DWKL01003978.1:0-10984 GCA_018249415.1 Phareas burnsi
CTGATGACCATGGTGTTTAATTTGATTACTGACTTTAATCCCTCGGATACTACCCCCCTTTTACCCTTTTCCCATAACTAAAAAAAAACCCCCCCCCCCCCCCCATATTACCCACTTATAAGAAGCAACATTTCTTAAATTATTTTGAATGATGCTCAATATTTGTTACACAATCGTTGTTGTCATGCTTTTCCAAACAAAAAATAAGGATAATTCACAGTAACTCGTTGGATACTTAATCTCTTATCCATAACAGTATCTGCTGCAACATTAAAACTTTCAGCATCTGTTCTGAAACTGTAGGTTCTATTGCAATATTTATTACATCATTTTCCCATAACTGCGCTTGCAACGTTTCATTCCGATCCTCTAGAGCCGTGTAATTTTCTGGCGAATAGTGATTGTTAAAAATGCGTTATTTGGTGGGAGGTGGTTCACTCAATTGAGCACGCATGTACCTACCCGTTCAAATTAAAATACGACTCCTGTACGTCAAGCTTTAAAAAAGAGAACAAGAGTGGCGTTTACAGACCAATCATTATAATGACTGGTTATCGATTTGTTGTGGCGTGCCTCTAAAGGACCAGAATTTAGAGCGTCTGATTGCGCGTCCAGCCGCCGGCTATTCCGTACCTAATCTATGTTCGGGCCTACCGTCACGATATCGCCGACTTATCTTCGTCGCTCGCTCTTATAATTTTGTAAAATTCATATAATAACATCTGATAACAATCTAATTATTATAATGTCCTCTTTAACATATCCCGTTGACCGAGGCGAAATTGGAATGGTGGATCCGGAGATGGGATAATGCCTCCACTAATGTAATGGAAATTATGAGATCATCTTTATGCCTTTTAACTGTGCTTTTAAAATAAACACATTACTTCATCTCGAGTCCGGTTTACGAGGCGCATTCCGGATGAAAAGGCATCATATTCTAACGCGCAGGTAGGTAGCCCGTGTTCTTCAATTAAATTAATTAGAAACGACTGTAATGTGCTCTTAAAATGTTCCTTCAATGGTCTTGTAATTGAATTCCTGCGTACATCTAAAAGTACGTACTAATTTAATGCCTTCCTGTTATGCCGCAAAACTTTATTGCTATCTAAAACTTTGTGAGTTTTTTTTAAGCGAACATTTTCTTCATTGTTGTTTCGGTTGGCTACAACTCTTTTATGATGCTTTGCTGGCCACAGATCTCTTACCCGATGAAGGAAGCCTGGAGCATATCCACCACGCTGCCCCAATGATGATTTTTGGAATATAGTGATTCCTATCGTCTACTTGTGATATAAAGTGAAATAAAACCAATCATATTATTCCTTTTTATTTTAACAAAATTGTCCATTCTGAACGTATCTAACTGAATACTAATAATGTTAGATAGCAAATTATTTCTCTTTTATAACGTGTCTCATAAAAGCGAACTGTGTCTATAAAAGGCCTAAAGTTTATTAATTCCCACTTTACCATATAAACTTGAGTAAGAAAAGTATCGAGGAGACCGAATAGAATTAAACATCAATAGAGCAAACACGAGACGTGCCTGTCTACAACCTATCCATAGTAGATAAAAAAGTTAACGTGAATGTCATTGGCCAGGAACATCGAACGCGTTGGAGTCGGGTCGGTATGACAGCAATAGAAGGACCGCAGTCCGAACCTCATCAAATATTGATGACTAACTGAAAGCCTCCACGGATAGACTTGGACGTTTACCTCATCCTGTCTATCGGACTCCATTGGCAGACGAATTTACTAGACGCATGATAAATGAACCACGCCCCGTTTCAATTATACCGGATTACAGCAAAAGTTCGATCGGCAGCTTTTGTGTACTCGCAGGACGAATGTACGGACAAAAGGTATGGAACGACTGTAAAAGGCATTATTGCGTTGACACCTAACTGTATTGAACTTGAAAGGATAAAGATAGAAATAGATCATTCTTAATATAAAAGCGACAGGTTGGCATCTATAGACATTAAATATTAAAGTGATTCAAGAGTTAGTTTTAATAAGCCAGTTCGAATTGATTTTAATTAACATTCGCTTCCTTTTTCCTCCTTAGAGAATTCTTCAGTGTGAATAAAAAAACGATGAATAGTGACCTGTCCAAGGCGATCGTTATACCTCTAGGAGACGCGAATAAAATATGTTAATATTATGTAAATGGGCATAGTGATTAGCAGCGACGATTGCTTGGCCACAAATCTAAATTAGTGACTGATATGTCTCATTAATTTTCGGAAATTTTGCGTAAATAACAATTTCCGATACCTAGACCAACTTAGGGACCTTAGATTTTATCAATGCCATAGTGTTTGTGACCATTCAGGAAAAAAAATCTTCAAATTTAAATAAAAATTTAAATAACATTCATGTGAAATATATATTACGTATAGTAGGAAAATTCAGTCACGAAACAAAGTTTAACGTTTAAAATAATCTTTACAAAATTTTGATTTAATTTATGTAGTATATTTATATGATAAGCTTTTGTTTCTGTCGAGGTGCGGACAATGATGAAATTTCAGATTGATTATAGATTCCCATTGAGATGTAGAAGTGGTTATAGCATCTACAGAGAAGCATCTCTCACTATGTCGTATCGAGCACACGACTGAATCAAAGCATGGACCCACTCTAACTGCAGCACGGGACACGCTGCTGCAGTTGGTTCGTTTATATGTTTATTTGTCATCACCTTGTCTTGTCAGACAAGATAGACATATGAACGTAACTGCTCAAAGCTGCATTGGAAGCTAGAAGAAAGTCATATGGAAGAAAGTCTTGGTATCAATGATGAAAACATCAGGCAATAAGTGATCTTGGCAGATTCGTTGAAGAACCTCAGTACAAAACTTGTGCCTTTCAACAAATTTGTTCTCATATAAATATGGACAAAATGAAAACTGTTTTCAATTTCTATATCACACCCGAACAACTTGTCGGCACTCGTCCCTACGTTATCTATAAGCACATAGGTACATTTATATTGGATATATGATCCGGGTGGGTAAATCTAACTTTGAGTGGGAGGTCACTCGTAGAGTTAAACTCGGTTGAGCTGCTTTCGGGAAACCACGGAATAATTATCTTCTCATCCAAAATTCCTTAGTGTCTGAAGTCGGAAGTGTTTGGGCAGTGTGAGTTGCCAGTGTTGACCTACGGAGCCGAGACATTTTACAATTAGCCTTATCCGGAAGCTTAGTATGCTACGGAGAGAGCTATACTTGGTATTCCGACACATGAATTAAGTTTATCGAAATAGTTCTCATAATTTGGAGGCGAAAAAGATTCTCTAGTGTTGACAAATAAGTAGAAGAACACATAGATTGATTATCTGTAGAAAACAGTGGGAAACTGTTGGGTTAAAAAAACAGAACCGGTGAAATTGGCGCCAATTAGGGTAGACCTTAATCTGGCTGTAGACCTCAAACGGATAGTAAATGGATGAATGGATGGATGGCCCAAATTAGATACGAAATAAGACAAATTCCATTTAGACCTTTCAATCCTGAAATTATAAAGTAAACCATAAAACAATAAAAATCAAAGTTAACGATATATTGAACTTGAAAAAAATAAAGTAAATTTTATATAAATATATTATTTGAAAGAAATTTATTTAAGTATGTTTATAAATAATTTGAGCTTAAATTCTTCCATATGAGTTTTAGACTCTCATGCTGAATGTCTGTATTCGAACTCGCGCTGGACACCAAACTTCCCGAAATCATAAGTGTTAAAATAATATTTACCACTTGCATCAACGTTATAAACGTTGTGAGGAAACCTTCACTACTGTACGTTCTCCATATTTTTCCAAGATGTGTGTAGACTACTCTAAATTCCTCTCATCATAAGAGGAGACCTGTGTCTAGCAGTGGAAATAATAGTTTCATGATGATGATTGTGTGTATCCAATATTTACTGACGTCTATGTCCCGTTTGTTGACCTCCCTAAATATATCTCATGCGTCTACATTGAACTCTAATCCGTTCCCCCTCTCTTTGCTAAACACTTTTCATTTGACAGATTGGTCTAAATTACTAGGAGCTTTTTTATTTAATTTAAGGGTAATAGATTGCAGGAGTGACGTTAAGGAGTGTTTGCACTGTCGTCGTACTATAGTCTCGTTCTGAGTAGTTTTTATTGGAACTTCTGTTGACTCAAGCAGTCAAGCGCGCTCCGTTGCTCACCCTCTCTGTATACAAGGACATAATATCGCTTATATTTGAGTTGATTCACCCCCTGAATTGTATCTTTTCTTTACGTTGTTATTGTATAAATTTTCTTTTCGCCAATATTGAAGCGTAACCCTTTTATTTGATCTGCCTTATTAGCTTTACTGCCATTATCTCTAGGCTCTTTAACCGCCATTGTCATTTACATGTATGTATTATTTAAATAGTGTATAGCTATTCCTATTTCTCTTAAAAATATATGATGAAATTAGGAAAAAGTTTTCAAATACGATTTCAACATATAAATATACCAAATTTATGAATGTAAATTTCTACGATCAAATCTAAGGTGTCGATGAATCTCAATCATTGTCAACCAAATCTGGTCTTAAATTAGCTACACGTCTCGTTTATTTATCACACGTACTCATGTCTTAGATATCTTGGGACCATTCATCTCTTACGTAATTTATATTAATAAAGACATCAGATTATACGGGAATAACAACTCAATCAAAGTAATAATAAAGTGTAATTATTTAAAATTTTAGTTATCAAAAACAAAAAAATATTCTTCTATAGCAAACTGTTTACAAACAAGTTATTGTTTCTGTATCCAGTTCCTAAGATACGTTGGTGGTAATTATGAACCGAAGATGTTGATATGAAAACCAGGTCATAGTGATGAAGTTATTGTGTTGTCATTCGTTCTTATGGGTTCAAAATTCTGAATAAATATTGTTAGATTAAAATCATATAGATACATAACATTTTATGTAAGTAGTTAATAGACGTATATCAAATAAAACATTATTAATAATAGTTTCAATAGCATAATTATGGTAATAAAATGTATTATGATATTAGACATAATGCAATTTAAAAAAATATCTTATTTCATCATATCACCCAGTGAGTAGATTTAAAAATTCATCCAGAGTCAAATTTACAAAGACAATTCAAGTTTTATATTCATAAATCTATGTTCCACTAATGAACAGGCACCCATATTATACGATTTTGTTAAATGATGCAAGTACGACAAAACCTGTTGTAGGATAGAGTAACTTAACAGACAACCTTCTAAACTACGATCAATCAATTATTTATTAAATGAAATGGACAAGCACGTTTACAAATACAATTGGTTTTCATCACAGCTCCAATTCGTAAATATATTGGTAACTAACGTAAGTTAATGTGTTTAAATAGAATTGAATAATCTGCGTGCGATTTGGAAATATGTGCTATTTATTATGTTAATGTTTTTATTTACACTATACTGACACTCGATGTGTTTCTATGTCTTTCTGTCCGTAAAATCTTAAGAAACTCAAGAGTTTCTCTTATTGATGACTAATATTCCGATAATAGTTACTTATGTAAGTAAGTTAAATAGGTAATTTTATCCTCCATTGTCGTACATACGGAAGTAGTAATCTGTAGTTCGTTTTAAATTTCTTTAACCGAAAATAATGTTCACCCGATACGGACGAGTCGACATATTCTACATAAGCGAGAACTTCCTCTATGTTAGGTTTCCTTATACATACATAAATTTACCTATCGTCCATCGGACGATTGTGTATCATCATACAAACAGTACGTCAGTGACAGTATTCTATACTTAATTACAATGTGCATTACGACTATAGTTGCATCCAATACATCGATAAGCACTATTATAAACCCACTAGCGAGTACGTTTTCGAGTAAATAGCGTGTTTTCCTCGCTCACACGTACAATGTCGGTCGGATTTTGAACGTTCGGAGATTGTCATAAGGTGCAAATTCCATTGTGAGTCGTGAATGTTTTGAGTCGTTTTATCAGCGAGGGGCGTGTTATCATGGCGATTGACAACAGAATCAGAGATACCTAAATATCGTTGTAACGTGCCATAATGACGGCGTATCAAGTTAAATACTAATTACGGGTATGCACGCAACAGATAGCGGCCGTGTTGGTGAAGTAGCGAATATTGATATTCGCGGTGCAAGCGTTTATGGGCTTCCATGAAAAATGCTCTTGAAAAGTACATAAAAGATAAATTGTACTTTTGTTTCTATAAATATTTCTGTCACAATTTCTTCTAGGAATATTTACGTAATTCAAGTAAGATATATACTGCAATTTACTATTTCTAGTAATTGTTTGTATGTAGTAATTTTAAAATAATAAATGCATTTACTTTCCTAGACATTCTTAGTTCTCAAGAGCAGGCATGTGTGATCGACTTCAGGACTCCTGTTCTTTAAGAACGAACTGGTTATAGATGTCCATTACTAGTGCCCACTTAACATTTTGTAAGATTCACGCTGTTTGGATATTGTCATTAGATAAAAAAAATATTAATATTTATAAAAATTACAATATTTTTGTTCACCTGGATCGTCGAAACCGAAAAAAACCTCAATATGTTTTTATGTAACATAATGTTGCTAACTTTCTCTTTCATTTAATTTCAACTGTCACAAGTCAATCTGTTTTAAAAATTCTATTTCATGCTTTATCGACTGACCGAATAGTTATTTTGTTATAGTCGATATTAGTACCCTCACTAAATTTTTTATCAACAGCTCTAATATTTTTCTTGATAAGTCGAACAAAGTTGGTATTGGCGTCGTCATTAAAAATGTTTTATCAATTGATAGATATATTCCTTTTGATATAGTCGGCTTTGGTTAAGTCAGTTAATATTTCGGTTATAGTATCGTCACTAAATATTTTTCGAATTTTCCTTCTCTTATGGTCATAGTCGGTATTAGTACCTTCACTAAATGTTTTATCAATCGCCCTAATATTTCTATTGATAGGTCGAACAAAGTTGGTATTGGCGTCGTCATTAAACATGTTTTATCAACTGATCGATATATGCCTTTTGATACAGTTGGCTTTAGTTTTGCCAGTAAATATTTCAGTTTTGGTATCGTTATTAGAATTTTTCTAATTTTTCTTCTGATATGATCAAACATAGTTGGTATTAGTATAGTCACTAAATATGTTTTATCAACCGATCTAATATTTATTCTCATATCATCAAACGAGGTCGATATTAACATTGTCATTAAATATGTTTTATCAATTGAACGAATTTTTATTTTAATATAGTTGACCAAAGACTGTATTGGTATCGTCACTAAACAAATTTTATCAATTGATCAAGTATTCCCTTTGATATAGTCGAATGTCGGTTTTGGTGTCGTCACTAAAGTGCGGTCTGCTTTGTGTTCAGGTGCGAACGATTTGCACCACTGAGCGCTGCGCTCCAATTTCAACGCGCCTTATGTTACCGACTCACTATTTAACCACTATGAACCGATGGCCTCGTCTCGAATTTTTTTTTTTTTACGACCCGATGTTAAATTGTCACTGCATTCCATGGACATCTGTCACGTTGTCTGTCATCGACTAAAAATCAGACAGGAGTCCCTTGAGTTGATTTTTAATTTATTTGTCCTTGATCTTTAATATGGGACATATGCCTTGCCATATCTTTTATGTAGAAATGCCGCCGAATATTTCGCTTCCAAAAAACGTAGGTACGGTGGTAAGTTGTGATGGTAGCACTTGCCATCATTATATACTTGTTTAACATAAATATAGACGTTTTTTAAAAATACTTTTTTTTAAAATTGTTTTTGTTGCACGAAATATCCAAGCAACGAAAACGGGGTGACAAATTTCGTGGTAAGTGATAAATTTAGATCAGGTTAGTTGGTTGAGATGATCCTAACAATGGTCCAAATATTTAACCTCAAAAATAACTGCCTGGTTATACCTACAAATGTATTATCCTCGAATAGTCTAAATATTGTCGTGGAGGTTGTTGGACGCGATTACGGGATTACATACATACCCACAAATGTACATAGCAAATGCCCCATAAATGAATGTAGCGTTATAACTAAACAACGGTTTGTTAAAACTATAAAGTTCATGCCATGTGGTGAGCTTATGCGTTTCTTATCAATATTAACATAATTATACGGTTACTTAGGTGTAATTAGAAGTAATAGCTCATTACCATACAATATTTCATGGTTTATTAGTCAATTTGACCAAGCTCTTTAAAAAATCCAGATATCTGCAATCATAATTGGATTTTATTTGTTCTCAATTATTTTTATCTTAGATGTAGTAAAAAGTAATATTTTACTTACAGATAATTTAACCATTAAAAACAGTTACGGTGTGGTTGCTTCTAAGCTATAGTTGGCCTTACTATTTAGTTACTATTATACTAGTTATAATCATCAATCTATTACTCCTCCACTTTTGGGCACGAGTCTTCCCTCAGAGTACGGGTTAGTGTATGACTTAACCCTTCTCGGTTATGCCAATTACTAATATATATTATATAGGTTATAATAGTAATACTTTTATGCCCCGCTGCTGGGCTCCGGTCTCTCCCTGCGACTGGTGAAGGCTTACAGCATACTCCTTGGTTCCTCTTGGCTTGATTCCTCTCACCTTTCTGCACCTACCCTCCTCCAGCATTGTCAACACCTCGAGCGTGCCTACCCTTATTTTCGGCATCTACCCTCTTCTTTACTCAGTCAAGAAAAAATATCCACCGTCATCCCCTCTACTCTCTCCTCTCTCTATAGAAACAAACTATTCAGTAAAAGAATAAAATGTACTACACCCTTCAGTTCAGTCCACCAAGCCACTCATCCGCGTTCATCCCTTTATAGTCTATTCATGCTGATTAAAGAAAACATGTTTGTGCACTCAAACGAAGCATTAGCGGTTGAAGTGAAGAAGAAAGTTCCTCCACGGTAGAAAAAAGGTACACGATTTACCCCTGACCAGCTGGACCGGTAACAAGAAGAGGACAGGACTGAGCAGCGATCGATTCAACGGGAACATACGCGTTGAAGTGGCTTTTTATAGCAGAAGTAACTAACAAGCATGCAATGTACTATGAAGTTTATTTTTCTGTTTTAATAACACTAAGAAGGTGGAATATATGTCGGTGTGCACATAACTTTGAATTAACAGTTTGCAACAATTATTTCATAGCTACATATCATCATCATCATCATCGACCCATTAATGTCCCACTGTTGGCCATGGGTCTCCTCACAGAAACAGGGTTAGGCCATAGTCCACCACGCTGTGCTAAGTGCGGATTGATAGACTTCACATATCTTCGAGAACTTTGCAAAGAACTCTCGGATGTGTAGGTTTCCACGCGATGTTTTCCTCCACCGTTAAAGCAAGTGATAATTAATTTGTACTACGCACATAACTTCGAAAAATTAGAGGTGCGTGTAGAGTTCGAACCGCGGCCTCTCAGCTTGAGAGGCCGGAGTCTTAACCACTAGGCTATCACTGATCTTAGCTACATATCTTAGTTATATTAAAAAGTGGAATATGTATAACGAAATACGACTAAAAATACATTCGAATTAAACTAACTTCGTCTCAGGACAGTAAAATGTCGCTCATTTGCGTCTGTCTCTTTGAAGACTATCCGTTTTGATTAAAGAAAACAAGTTGGTGCACTCAAACGAAGCATTAGTGGTTGAAGTGGGGTCGTATGTGTGCACAGTAACTCATGCTATTATTTCTGAGTCAACCTTGCCCCAATATTTGATCAAATCTTTTGACGGACCTCTTCCCAGACCTTTAATCTTTTACCGCCAACGAGTACGTTATACAGATAAATAGTATTGTATGGATAAATTTGTATTTGCCGTATTAAGTAGGCCGCTCGAGCGGTGTGGAGTGGAACCGAATTGGATTAAAAGGTTGGATTGAAAAACGTACACAATCGTAGCTCTATATGAATAATATCCAATATTTTTTTAAATAGTGAATGTGAATGTGAATAATATCCAATATTTTTTTAAATAGTATCGATATTTTATAGATTGGTTATTATTAAATTTGTAATGAACTAATATTCAATTAATATTACCATATTCAATTTTTTTTTTCCTTTCATCATTATCAACTCATTAATGTCCTACTGTTGGACACGAGTCTACTTTTAGAATGAGAAGGGTTAGACGACAGTCCACTACGCTGGCCAAGTGTAGATTGGTAGGCTTCACGCACCTTCGAAAACTCTCAGATGATTCTTCACAATGTTTTCCTTCACTGTTAAAGTGAGTGATAATTAATTTTTAATACGCACATAACTTCGAAAAATTCGAGGTGCGTGCGGGGATCGAACCTCGGACCCCTGTGTGAGAGGCCGGAATCTTTACCAGTAGGCTATCACTGCTTCCATATTTATTATTACAATAAAAAAATCATATCCAATTACTTTTAATAACTTTTATATTGATATTGATATTTTTCATTTTAATGCTACAAGTCTACTACGAGTCTTGTCTGCATCACGTCATTAAATGACACGCGCACTTGTTTATAATTACATTTTCTTTCATAGTAAAATCGTATAGTACAAAAAGTCATTTAGTTTCATATTTAATCGCATATACACACATGTGCACCGACCTTGCGTCTCTTGGGAGTGACGCTAATAATATAGAATAAGATAATCAACAGTGTTGAACACATGTCATTACATAACGATAACGGGCTGTGGTACCAACATAAATGCCTATTATATGTACTAGTTTGTGAAGTACAGTCACATAATCAAAAACATACGGTCATGTTAGTTGAGTTTAGTCTTTGTTGCAAAAAGGTAAACATAATATAAAGTATAATAAGTATTAGAACAAAATACACACACACCCACGTATATGTATGTATATATACATTTTATAGCAGAAGTAACAATATAATTAATTTAAATTAAATTTATTTTTATTA
>DWKL01003979.1:0-10984 GCA_018249415.1 Phareas burnsi
ATATTCATAACCCCAAACTATGATTCTCTGCGTAGTGGATGCCACGGACACACACACAAATACATAAGCACCCAGACCAAGAACACGAAGCTAAACTCATCATTTAGACATCTGGTAAATCTAAACACATCGTTTGGCTGGGGATTGAACCTAGAAATCGCTGCGTGTCAAACCGGTATGACGACAATGCCACGCGGGTCATAACCTGGCGACCGTCAGTCCTGCAGAATGCTTCCGAAACACGCGCTGAAGTAGTAAAGATGGGCGCATTCAGTCTGCCTATATATAGAATCTTTTCTATTCATTTCATATCGAATCGATATTAGTTAAAAAACGCACATATTTCAAACGTTGATAGGTAGTAGAACTATAGGCAGAACTACAGTTCCCCGGACGAACTATAATTCGTCCGGGGAACAGGGGAAATACCACTGCCGCCCTCTAAATCCACCGCGAAGCAGTTGTTGTGTTTCGGTTGGAGAGGTGCGGTTGCCAACCACAATTACAGCGAGGTGACTACCTCAGCAGTAGCGACGCATCTATGTACGACCTTCAGATAGAATTACACTTTTGTTTGATATTAAATGTGATTAGATTAGGTGTCCATGGGTTGTAATGACCACTTAACATCGGGTGGCCTGCATGCTCGCTTACTACTCTTCAAACATAAAAAAATACATTTCGTTACTTTCCTGCAAGATATTTTTAAATAGTTTTCCATATCTCGCATTTTACAAGTTTTTTATATCCATCGTCGTTTTTTTTTCTTTATGCCAATGATTCTCAGTTGTTATATACACAATATACAATATAAATTGGAAGTAAGCATCGACTCCGTGTGCTTCACATTGGGGTCGTCTGAATGTTCCGCTGTGGAGCGATTTGATTCCGCACAAACGAAACATCAGGCCCCGGGTACATGTCAGAATATCAAAAATGTCTCATATATGTCGACACACAACCGGCATGTAAGACCGATCGTGTTTCATAAGGAAAAATTTGATGTTTCCCATAACTGTACCTGAAAGACCATGATGGTACTCCATCGTAGTTTAGTCGCAGTCGTGTCGTGATCGTTCCGAGTAAACGTAAACACTTATATGCTACGCCAGCTTTGATTTAAGAGCGCCATGCGGCTTAAGGATATTGAATAAGCATTTTACCGTTGCACTTTACACTGTAGATGGTACTTAAGTGTGACCATAAATGTCCTAAGTTACAGAATGTTTCGCAAATTTACGAGTACAAGTGATTGGTAGAATTATTTTTTGCGTTTGAAGTATAACAAACGACCCTGCAAGCCACCTTATGTTAAACGGTGACTGCAGGCTATGAACATCCACATCTAACCTCTAACAGAACTGAAGTACTATATACGTCGCTAATCCAGGGACTAATGTGACCGCTAACCGATAACCACCGAAACACAACAACTGCTTCACGGCGGATCATGAGGGCGGCGGTGGTGTCTCCCCAGACGAACTATTCTGCTAATTCTTATATAATATAGATAATATAAATTACTATTCGATTAAAGTAGTAAATATTAATAATAATAAAATAAATATTAACAAATATGCAATAAACGATAATTAAATAAATATCCGCCAATCCGCATTGGAACAGCGTGTTAGAGTAAGCTCTGACCTTTTTTTTATGAAAAGGTACCCACGTATAGCCCTGGGAGAAGAAAAGGGTTGTAGCCAAATAAATATAGTATTGCCACAAATCTCTTTCGTCTTTACTTTGCACTACTCGCCAACCTACATTCTACTGGCTACAGACGAGCCAGAAAACCTTGAGCTTCTTCAAAATTATGCTTCCTGCGAGCCAAACCAGTCGTAAATTTATGTAATATGTAAGTACCACTTTGATCATATACTTGACCTGCTATTGTAAATGATTTTGGTGTGTTACTGTAACATCGATATAGAGCCCTGTAGTATCTGGTCAAGGTCCACTATGGGACAATAGTTATTATTTTATATGTGATTAATTCAAAATTAAAATGGAGTGAGATTTAGTACACATAGACGTTGGATCATCATCAATCCATTTTTTTATATTTGTAAAGTAGCAAACGAGTATGCAGGCCACCTGATGTTAAGTGGTCGCCACTTCCAACCTCAAACAAAACCGAAGTTTCCTTTGAGGTTGTATATGGATGCGTCACTACCCCTGATGATATATGGTGGCCCCTATGATGGTCGCTTCACTATATGTGTATCTGGCAACCGCACCTCTCTAACCGAAACAGTGACTGCTTTACGGCGGATTATGAGGGCGGCGGTGCTACTTCCCCAGACGAACGATTGTTCTACCACCTATTATCCCACTACTGGGCACGGGTCTCCTCACAAAACGAGGATTAGGCTACAGTCCACCACGCTGGCCAAATGCGGATTGGTAAACTTCACACACCTTAAAGACCACAGAAAATTCTCAGGCATGCAGGTTTCCACACGATGTTTTCCATCACCGTTAAAGCAAGTGATAATTAATTTCTAATACGCACATAACTAGAAAAATCATAGGTGCGTTACGGACCGCGGACCTCCAGTGTGAGGCCGGAATTTTAACCACTAGGCTATCACTGCTTAGAACGTTGGATAGTTTTACCTATTCATAGCATTTTCTAGCATTTTTGTGATATCCTTAAATAATATTCTGCCCGGGTATCCGCTAGGGGGCGTGCTCGCGAACGGATTTAATTATTGAAACACGTAGCTCTCTTATTTTAGATAATGTTTAGGTCTAATTATATGCGTCTGTCCGCGTGTATGCCTAAGTGTTAGTGATTCAAATATAAGAATGCATGATAGAATGAAAAATAATTAAAATGTTATTAATATCTACTATTGCAATGATTTAAAGTATCTACATTAACAGGGATAAATAAGAAAGATTGCCCAATTTTATCTATAAATTCCAATAAAATGTTAAATATGTAATGTTGTTTCAACTTCTACTTTTAAATGAAAGTTCCGTAAAAATCGGTTCAGTTATTAAAATATATCTAGTACAAAGAGACATACAAACAGATATCTCTGTTTATATTATAATATATAGTCTTTCAATATTTAAAGCAAACGTGATCATTTAGCACATTGCTAAGGAAATGCATCAGGCACTTGGGTGTACTGTGTCAGTACCCATTGGGTCATTCATTTACAAAGCGAAACTAACAAATTGCGTTAAATATATTTGGGTTACACACAGATGTCTTGCCACGTTTTGCCACCATAAATACGTATGTTAAAACATATTAGAGTAACACAAATATCAATGTTTGTCGTACTAACTTGCACTTCTGTTCGTCTCAAGATATTTATGTCGTCAAACGTTTGACGGATCAGCAAATATTTGACAAAATGCATATTTGATATTGGTTGTAAATTCTTCATTTAGTGTTGACCTAAATGAAGTAGTAAGTAGCTAACACGAAATAGTTTGACCTCTACGCATGTGTTATCTTGTATATATTTGTATTAGACTAAAAACATAGTGAACTGGGATAGTACGTACTACGCCTCTAACCCTTCTCATTTTTAGACGAGACCGTGGTCTCTAAAATATTTTTGTTTCATCTTTTTTTCAAATCGTTTTTTAATAATCTATAATTTAGACTTTCGTGTGGGGTCGAATAATTATTAATAACAAATGCTTTCTACACTTATAGCCTATAATATACTAAATTTAGACAAAGACTAGTGCACATACAGACCTAGTAACATACAGACCTAGAACCAATTAGCCAGAATCTGGAAGTCACTAACGGCATCGATATTGTAACCTTGTATTATCAATTTATTAACTAAAGTCCATTATATATTCATTTTTAATACTAATGTTCCATTTATATATATGCCTACCACATATTCTCACCATAGTCCGGGACAGCCTTATAGAGAACGCCATTAGGCATTAAGTTCGCCCTTTGTAACCCATAGTATAAGATGTTTCAAACAGAATAAATAAATAAATTCCAAACAATTAACTTACTAAATAATTTGACATCGCAATTTTGGCGCCATGCTGTTGCATACTAACGCTTAGAAAAGCAGACATTTTTCGCTGTCAAATCACGTACGTTGTCAACGCAGAAAACGATACCATCTAATTGATAGATATCAAGCAACGTCGGCAAGATCGACCCTAAGGTCGCCGGTAATATTTAACCATAGAGTAAACAACAAACAGAGATGGCGCTTCGACGACGATGGACGCTGTGTTTAACACAACCGTATGGTGCTTGTCTGCTATGTAGTTCCAAGTTCGACTCTTAGCTATGTGACAATCTAGATAAATTTAGATGTCACAAATACAGGAGACAAGTACACAAACACTTAAACAATTTTGAATTTGTCTAACCACGCATTAGACCTGGGACTACCACCGCCCTCATAATCCACTGTGAAGAAATTTTTGTATTTCGGCTGGAGAGGTATGGTTGTATGGCGCACTTACAAATGAAGCAACCATCTTAGTCTTTAAGAGTGACGCATTTTGTGTACGACCTCAGATAGGACTTCAGTTTTGTTCGAGGTTTGATCTGGGTGTTCAAGGACTGCAGTGGTCATAAATCGTAATTTGATAACATAAAAACATATATCTTTGTATCAGTACATTCTCCAGCTAGCGTACTGGCTGATATATACTGGTCTAGAAGAGATAAAATCGTGTTTTCATCTCTCAACCGTACCGTTTTTTATTATATTCAAATTATTATTAACGGGTTAATAATTTTTAGTAATTTAAAGACTAAATTGGCAACTTATTCCACTGTTACACCAATATAAATTATTTCTGCTACACGACAAAATAAACGCTTCTGTTTCGCCTTTTAAACTACAGCGTAGACAATTAGTATAAATAAATTAGTCAGTTAAAAACTTTTAATGTCAAATCGACTGTATATTTCGCTATTGAGCAAACATAAATGTAAACCAGACAGACATTTCTATGTATTATTTGCTCTGTGTTTTAAGTAAACACGTTGCAACAGCTAGCGTCATCCTTGACATATCAGTTCAAAATGTTAAATATTTTAAAATTCTATTAAACACTGCTCTACCAAGTTCTTGAGAAAACATTTCTCAATGTCGTGGAATTATTTTTGCGTTTTGTTAGATTGACAGTGACAGGTGATGAGTGTCATTAGGCTTTTTAATTAAATTACATAGTCCTTCACAAGCAAACCCAAATAAACAATCAATGAAAATGATAATTTAGCGATTTAAAATAATACACTAATATAGACAGTTTTGATTTAAGACTTAAGCGTGTTATTGTCCATAATAAAAACTGTTAATTAATGACCGAATGAGCCGTTCGTCCACAATAAAAACAGTTAGTTACTGAGCAAACGAGCCCATGGGCATTTATAATTAGAGGACAATGATCAAAGCTCCAAGATGCACCCGTCCTAGAATTACCGTCAACATTGTCATCGGCACGGGTCTCCTCTCAGAATGAGGAAGGGTTAAGCTGTAGTCAGCACTCTGGCCAAGTGCGGATTGCTAGTCTTCACACATCTTCGAGAACATCACCGAGTACTCTAAGATGTTTAGGTTTTTTTACGATGTTTTCGAGAGGTGGGAATGTTACCACTACGCTATCACTACTTTTCAAATTTTTTGTACTTCTTATGTATAATGCGAAAGCAAATTTAGAAAATAAAAATATATTTATTGTGTTAGTTCAATATAGCTGAAACCATTTATTTTATAAACGGGTTATAAACTTTTCGTGGTTCGCTTCACCGAGCAACGCTACCTCTATGATCGTTATATGCCTTTTAAACTGTGGTAAGGAGGGTCACTTACATGTCACGTTCCAACTTAGTCTTTAGGGTGACAACGCAGATGCAGATGTATGAGGTACACCCTTCAAATCAATATTTCTTCGATACTTGATCACATACCACACGGCTGTATGTCCGAAATCTATGGCTTGTCGCACACAAACTCGGTCATATGGCTTCTTGTGTGCGACAAACCATACATTTAAAAAAAATTGACTTTGATCTACTATTTAAAAGTATGTGGTCGAGACTGTTTATACATTTCTTATGCCCCAATTGCACTTATGTGTGATCGTAGAATTACCCTTGATTGATTTTCCCAATTTATATGGTCAGTTTTTAAATGTCAACGCGCGCAATGAAGACTCTTTTTACATTTTGTCACCCGCGATTGTCCTTCATAAACTGGCATACAGTTCACATAATTCATCATATAATTGGTCACTGCCACCCGATAACTGTAATCAATCCCAAGAAAGTTTGAAGTCCGACCAGAAAAACAGAGATGCGTAGCTTCTCTTGTGAACCAAGTCGGAACGCCCCGGTGCTGTCTCACTTACCACACTTCAAATTAGAACGCAGCAGTATTAACATTACTTTTAAAAGACAGAAATAGGTAATAGAGTGGTACCTCAGGAGTCTAACCATAAGTTCAAATGTTACCTCCGGAACGGAACCGCAATTTTAACAATATTTCTTATTATTCCTTATATTTAAATCTATGTTTTCAATTTCAGAGGCTGTCACTGCATATCGCGGTGGTTCTGTTGGCGGTGTACCACACCTGCCGGGCGGACCGCCCTGCGCGCGCCATCCCCAGCTACCCCAACCAGAACTACGCTGTCTTGGGCTCACCCATCAATGCCGATCTGAACGAGGATGGGTATTTCTACCCAAAGCCCAAGATACCCTTCCCGCCGCCATCGCCGCCACCACGAACCCCGCCCCCGCTGCCGTTACGCCCGGAACCGTCTCAACCCAGGCCTTTCTATCCACCTCTGCCACCCCAGCCGCAATCGACACAGCCACCCCGAACGAGACCCCCACCTCCACCAGAAGAAGAGGGTTACTTCTACGATAAGCCAAAAATACCGTTCCCACCAGTACCGCAGCCTCCTAGAACGCCGCCCCCAACTCCTCGTACACCCCCGCCTCCCCCACCTCTGCCCCCTCAGCCACCACGTACTCCATCAACACTACCTCCACAGCCGCCTACCACAGGCTACTACTACACATCTCCTAGAGTCCCGTTCCCTCCACCCACTAAAAGTCCCCCTCCGCCGCCACCACCACCACCTTCAACTAGACCTCCTCCACCTCCACCACCACCTCCAACGAAACCTCCACCGCCAATAACATACTTACCACCCTCAACCACAAGACCACCTCCGCCAGCAACATACTTACCACCCTCAACCACACGACGACCTCCACCACCCCCGCCACCAACAACTCCCAGGCCAGTGACATATCTACCTCCAACCACGAGAAGACCTCCACCGCCACCTCCACCACCACCGACAAGACCTCCACCTCCACCTCCACCACCACCGACTAGGCCTCCACCACCGCCACCACCACCAACGACACGAAGACCACCAACTTACAGCACATTGCTTGACGAAACTAGAACGACTGGATACAATTACCCTAAACCTACGATCCCCTTCCCTCTACCTACACGCCCACCACCACAAACCCAAAGACCCGTGACCTTCCCGCCACCAACAACAAGGCCTCCACCACCACCTACCTATTTGCCACCAAGTACTAGAAGGCCACCACCTCCATCGCCACCACCCACGACCAGACCACCGCCACCTCCAACATACCTTCCACCAACAACAAGGCGACCACCGCCTCCTCCCCCACCACCACCAACAAGGCCTCCACCACCACCACCTCCACCACCAACACCTCCACCCACATATCTGCCACCTCCAACTACAAGACGACCACCCCCTCCCCCACCAACAAGACCACCACCACCGCCACCTCCACCTCCTACTTATTTGCCTCCGTCAACTACAAGGCGACCGCCTCCTCCACCTCCTCCACCTCCACCGCCTCCGACCACTAGACGACCGCCGCCACCGCCACCCCCACCACCTACTACTAGGAGGCCTCCGCCGCCTACTTATTCAACCATAATAGCAGTGGACAGGACAACTGGTTACAACTATCCCACGCCATCAGTACCGTTTACATTCCCAACAACGGCTAGACCGACACCACCACCTTTTACTTCCCCACCCACAAGTAGAACACCTCCACCGCAACCCCCTACTTACTTGCCCCCCACAACAAGGCGCACACCACCACCTCAACCTCCAACTTACTTACCCCCGACAACAAGACAAACTCCCCCACCTAGACCTACTCCACCACCTACACCACCCCCAACGCGACCTCCTGCATCACCAACTTACTTGCCTCCTACAACGAGAAGAACACCACCACCTCAACCACCTACCTACTTGCCACCTACCACCCGACAAACGCCTCCCCCTAGACCAACACCACCGCCAACACCGCCGCCAACAAAAGGCACAACGGGCTACGACTACCCTAAGCCCTCTAATCCATTGCCGTACCCCACAAGACCACCATACGTTCCTCCGACGACCAGACAGCCTGTCTACATTTCCTCAACTACTCAGGCTCCCGTTTTCATCACGACAAAACGGCCAACATACCCCACCTATGTTCCTCCCATAACTACAAAAGCACCATTCACTACTCGGCCACCATTCGTACCTGACCAAGGATATTTCTACGACAAACCAGCTGTACCATTCGTGTTTTAAATGCTACTGGGGCTACATAGTAGGGTGCAATTATACCAAGATGCCATAATTATAATTATTGTGATACCAAACTGAGTACGGTTGTACTTGAAGTCGCAAGCGTTTGTTATTGTTTTATTTTATCATTATTACGTAATTCTAATGAACATGTTTCTTTAATGTTGTAAAACAGTATAAGAGTGTAAATTATGAAAAATAAATCTATACATGTGCATTAACTACTTATGAAACTCTTGTTAAGTAGTATTTTTGCTGAAGAAAATGAATAACTTTTGAAAGATTTTACGGTTATTTATATTTGCGTTTTAAGCGTAACCATTTAATCAGTTGATACATACATACGGTGCAGCATTAAAGTAACTTGTTCATTTTTGGCTAGAAACTTATTATGCAACTTCTGTATTTGTACAAATGTCCGAAATATTCAGAAATATCCATCTATTCTGTTATCCTGTCATATGAAAAGTATTAAATATTAAATGATAAATTTGTAATCACAAAAAAAAAAGGAACAGGAAACTGTAATTAAAACTAATAATTTAGAAATTTTAATAAACAATTTACATTTACTTACATAATTAACAATATGGTAATAAAAATCAATAATGACAATTTATTTAATAACTATTGCATTAGGAATACATATAATTATAGTGACAAAGAGACAGGTAGATTACCGTTTTTGATCTGTAAACAGATACAAGGTGTTGGGAGCCCCTCTGGCTCCAGAGCCTATTACTTGGAGATAAATCGTGCTTACACCGTACTTTTCATGTTTCTTAGCTATGTTTATTCGTTGTCGCTGAGTATCCAACACTCTAACCGAATTATCTTTCGGCATGTCAGCTAGAAATTCCAGCAACTTTTTAGAACTTCCTTTTTTAAAACTACGTACACTGCATGTACTAATACTAACTACTCGTTTAAATAAGACTATTTTACCGTACATGTGTTTATAGGTTACTTTTGTTTTCGCTTAAAGTTTACGAGCATTCCTTCTATGTTTTGTATAGAGTTACCGGTTTTAACACTTAAACATAATTTCTATTTGTTTTCTACGGTATCAATGACAAATTTTTAGATTTAGAATTGTACGGTGCCTTCAATTTTGTTCCCAATTTTCGCAAAATGTTTGATGTTTTCACTTTTTTTTATTTTTACGGTGACTTTGACAGATAGTTTTTTCTTTCATATTGTAGTGGTATAAATTTTGTTCCAACTACGCAATTCACAAATGTATTTTATCATGTAATATAATTTCAAGCTTTATTAGGTAAAGAAAAAGTGCATATTAATTATACAATATGTTGCAAGATATATTTTTTCTTGTACACAAATCTTATAGTCACGTTACTTGTGAGTTGCCAGCAACAAATTTATAATATCGACGATTAACGAATACTTTTTTAAGAGTGTGCAACATCAATATCGAAAAATGGCGTTCTGTACAGCTGTGGGTTGCGCAATTTATATGTAAATGTGCCCGAAAATCTTAATAAATTCAATAATTAATGTGTAATAAATATTATAGACTTTGAAAATGTTGTTTGTACGTATTTTATAGTGATAATATTGTATAGTGTTCAATAATATTTCGTTAGTGCAAACCTGTCATGGACCGTGTATTTTTTGTGTTGTGGTGATGTATTAAAATGGTAAATAATGAAACGAAAAATAATACGGCTGTGTAAATAGTGTGATAATGATGGGTATGTTATGGGCTGTTTTGTTTGTGGCCTCGACGGGCCTTCATTTGGCGCAGGGCCTACCCCTGCGACCAACGCCGCAAGTCTACCCTCACGGTGAGTTGGTTTCTTCAAATATTTATATGTTTTTGTGTTTTCCTGATTTAAACACACTATATTACTGTTTTTTTTATTTTATTATTTGAATTTCTTAAGTGTACTCTGATTAAACATTTTAATTGTAAACATAAGAATTAAAATTTAGGAAAATGAAAACGGTTCGTGAAATAACTTGAGTGAGATTCAAGGTTTTATGTTTGCTTCAATAGCCTATTAGTATCTCATAGTTTCTTCATATATTTCATTTAACATCCCTTTAGTAAAAAATTAAAAAATAATGTTATATTGAGTGATATCTACACTGAAGTAATTTTATTCTACCCACTTGTATAAAATATTAGTTATGAAAATTTTCAATTCATTATAAAGGTCTGCAATGCAATATGAAATGTATATTAGAAAACAAAAAACAATATCATAATTGAAAAGTATATGCTCATTGAGAGTATAATTAAGAAGTAAAATAATTCAGTTATAAAAATACAAATTAAGGCTTGCTATTATTTTCATATATTTATTAGACCCAAGAAATCAGTGCAAGTAAAATTTTAAGCCTTTATTACTATTTT
>DWKL01003980.1:0-10983 GCA_018249415.1 Phareas burnsi
ACGGTTTCAAACCATACTCAAACTGTTTGAAACGGAACCAATTTATAATGTAATCTCCATCTCTATCTCTTTTTCTATATAAATGAATAAAATCTATGTCGGTCTGGTCAATATAAATGCAATATAATCTCATGTTTTGGCGACAACTAAAGATATTTCCGACGACCGGCATGGCACAGCGGTTACTATACCGGTCAGTCACGTAGAGGGTTCCGGAGTCGATTCCCGGTCAGTGGACATCCAGGTGATGAAATTAGATTTCGGTTTTGAGTCTGGGTATATCTAATACTCGTCTTTTACGTGTCCAGGCACCCACGACCCAGAGTAGATATCTTAGCGTGGGGCTATAAATGTACAAAGTGTTTATTTCAATATGAACTTTGCTTATCAATGTTTTGTGTGTACATAAATAAAATAAAATGGTTTTTTAAATATATGCGTCATTTCGGAAACGACTGAACGATTTTGAAGGAAATAGAAGAGAATTTACAAAAGATAGAGGATTAATATCGGGTGAAATATATTAATTATTTTCACCCCCCAAAAATATCATTGATACCTGCGTAAAATATTTTACCTGTATTATTTATACCTTTTATTTTCGTTTTGGAATGTCTTTAAAAATCTTTGTGACATGTTTGCGTGAATTGCAGTTATATAAATACAAAATATGTATTTTTAATAACATAACAACGAGCGAGCATACAGTCTACCTTCCGTGGTTACTACAACCCATGGACGTTTGTAATCAACCCCAAATAATATTGAAATCTGACGTACAACATATGTTGTTATCTCTCAGGACTATGTAGGAAAGCTTCGTCAACATATGTCTCCCTTAACACACATTTTAAACCAGTCCACAGTGGCGTTTAACATTGTTGTAAGCATTTTTATTCTCATGTGACAATAAAGAAGGGATATATACCTCATTTGTACACGTTTGAAATAACAACGACATAATCAATTCAATAATGCTAGAAAAGTCGTCAGATCGTTAAAATTCCATACCACTCTTTTTTTAATATGTAGAGTAGTTTGTACATAGTAGTAGTAGAGTTTTTTGTGTGTGTTTGAAGAGTAGTAAACGAACGTGCAGGCTACCTGATGTTAAATAGCCACTGCAGTCCATGAACATCCGTAGCGAACCTCAAAAAGGGCTGCTGTCCTATCTAAGGTCGTGTGTAGGTGCTATTTCTGAGGACTAAGGTTGCGTCGATGTAAGTGTACCCGGCGACTGCACCTCTCCAACCGAAAAACAAGAATTGCTTCCGTATTAGGCGGATTATGAGGGCGATGGTGCTGCCTCCCCGGATGAACTATATTTCTACCGGGTAAATGCACGCTTCGCGTCTGATTGACGTGCCAAATATTGTATTCTTAATAAAGCGATACTAGACAATTGAATTATGCAAATTGATCCAAATCTATGGCCTTGGGTCAGCGTGGATTTTTTTTATTACTTTGATTTGATTAAATACAAATATTTTCCCATACTAATATTATAAATGCGTTAGTCTGTGTTTTTTTGGGAGTAAAAGTGTCCTATGTTATGAGGATGCAAGCCATGTCTACACAAAAAATAATGGAAATTGATTCAGCGCTTTAAACGAGAAATTGTTACAAACCGACAGAGTTACTTTTGTATTTATAGTATTCATATGGATTTACGTCTTCAAATCAGATTAATCCAATGGAGTTAATTCAAAATGTTCCAATATTTAACGTACATTTTTTTTATGTTAGCAAACGAGCATGCAGGCTACCTGATGATAAGTGGTCACCACAGCCCATGGACACCCACATCCAATCTCAAACAAACCGAAGTTCCGTTTGAGGTTGTATATGGATGCGTCTCTACTCCTGAGGACTATGATGGTCGCTCCGCTATATGTGTGCGTGACAACCGCACCTCTCCAACGGAAACACAACAACTGCTTCACGGCGGATTGTGAGGGCGGCGGTGGTACTTCCCCAGACGAATGGTTGTTCTACCTACATTATGACATAGCGTCAAATAATTATTTATATTTTAACGTTGTTTGAAGAGAAAACATAATACTGGCATTATGTGGGTAATTCATACCGGAAGATAATACGCAACTGTTACCCAACGCGATGAGCTTACATTATCCAATAAGGAGGTATAATATTATTCATGTTCATACGTTATTCATACTTTTTCGCACTTTCTACGTGTGGTACGTAAGCTGGTTATAAGCTCCTGGCTCTATACGCAGGGATGGCTCACTATCAAACCAATATTGTCCCGCTGCTGGGTATGGGTTCACTCACAGACTGTGATATGTGGTAGAAGTATAGTTCCAGGGAGGCACCACCTTCGCCCTCATAATCCGTCGTGAAGCAATTCTTGTTTCGGTTGGAGAGGTATGGTTGCCGTGTACACTTAGACGAGGTGACCATCTTAGTCGTCAAGGGTAACCCATCTACGACCTAAGATAGCGCTTCAGTCCTCTTTGAAGTTACATGTGGGTGACTACGGGCTGCAGAGACCGCTTAACATCAGTTGGTCTGCACGCTCATTTCCAACTCTTCCGTATTCAGACATTTCAATATTGTTTACACGTACAGATTAAATCTTTTCCGCTTGAAATAAAAACAGTGCTGTTATCTGCGCATAACTTCTTAATAAAAAGTATATTTTTTAATTATTAGTAACTTTAAGACTTTTGCCGGTGATCATTAAAAAGACTGGACTTTGAATATCGTTGGGTAATTAAATTTTAATAGCTACAAAACGCGCGTAGTGACGCCTACGCACCAAAAAGTAAACAAAATCGTTGTAATAAAAAACCTCCCAAGACGAGCAATGACCTTTTTACACTTAACGACAAAGTCAACCTTGAGCCATTTGATAACTTCCGACGCACGATTTGGACAGACAATCATTGGTATTAATACAGAATTCATTTTAGTACATGTCCAACTAATAACGTCCTTTTTTCATAGTATAGAACTATTAAATTAACACGCAGCCCTTCTTGGTAAATGGTCACCACTGCCCATCGAAGTTTGTATCAATCTCAAATAAGATCAAAATCATTTTTGAGGTTGGAGACAAAAGAGTTGCTACTCCATTACCGCCGTACCCGTCAAATCTGCAGGCAGCGTTTAGAACTGCAGAAAGGGAGAATTGAATTGAAGTTTATTTCATAAATAAGTGCAACGGTGACACCTTCGGAGTCAACCCACGAAAGATTCTTTCATCTTTTTCTTTGCTTAGTGTCCGTTTGTCCTTCGCCTCGTGTTTATCCACCATTGTAAAATCTGCCACTGTTCCTTTGTATCAAACGATGTGATTGGACGAACCCACGCTCAGCTCGCTAATATGAAGGATTTATTTATTTATTTACACTTTATTGTAAAAGTAGTTTACAAAGGGCGGACTTGACGCCTTAAGGCATTCTCTACCAGTCAACCCAAGGTGATAGTGAGAATTTGGGGTAGGTGGCAAAATTAATTATAATATTAATAATTAAATATCAAAACAAAATAAACATACACAATTTTATCACATACATAAACATACAGAAGCATACTATACACACATAATATACATCATATCACACCTCTCCACCTCTTACACCGCAGCGTACGGCCAAAGAATTAATATTAATATAAGACTGAGTCGTATCGTGATCGTGTCGTACTTTAAAAATGGCTTGAACACCGCTACTTATTTTTTTTGTTCACATTAACAAGTCACCCAAGGCACACTAATTATGAACTAATTGTAGTTTAAAACTGCCTCCGCGCAAGGGTATTAGAATTATTAAGGGCATCCGTTTTACGACTCTTAAGGAAAGTGGAAGATGAGAATTTAGATTACCGGTTCGGGACAACGATATTTCTAAATAAATTATAATCTTGTTTAGATAGCTCAGCTAAATAACAACGTGACTTGGTAAACAAAAAAGATGTAAGTAGTAAAGAGTAATGTTTATGATTATTTATATACTTGTCTAGATACCGCATGTACCTTTGTCGAAAACGGAAACGAGTCAAAATCAATATAACTTCCAACATAAAGGCAAACCGTTAAACAATGAAAAAAAAGTAAAATCTAGAAGGTTTTGCACGCATGTAATTTTAATAATAGTTGCATTTTGATTGTAACTTAATCGTCATCAGCATTTGGTGGCAATTTCTTTTTCACGCTTGATATTGTCTATGCTAGTACACAATCAATGTTCTATCTCTAATCACTATCTCTGAGAATAGAATAGCAGAAAAGTTTGGACTGTTATTTTATTTAACTGTTTAGTTACAAAATTTATCTGCTGCCAGCCGTTCGCATAGAAATTTTATAGCTATCAACATTTATTACACAACGTGTAAAATATTTCACGGCACGAAACCTTGACAAGGATAGGTTCATGTTTTGTGTCGACGACGATCGGCGAATACGAAATACGAATTCAACCGCCCTAGCAATCTAGATACAATGTTTGAAGTCTCACTTCTTTGGGCTCAGGGTGATTTTTTTGTAACGACAATTATTGATACATGAATGGTCCAAGTTACTGTTGTTCCATGTCCATTGTGTCATGGGTGGACACTGAAGTTAGCTTTTAACAGATTGACTGCGGCAAGCACACCTTTCTCTTTTACTGTCCGCGCCACTCGTGCCGCTCGCGCGCATACCGTGTGTGCCGTCGTACTGGAACACGCCTGTTGTGGTGCGCGCCGCACGGGTGGATTGTTTCGAATATTAGCGCTGCAATCAAAGTGTTAAAGAATGCTTCATTTACATGCAAGGATAATAAAATAATTGTAATGTATTTCCATGTTAAAATTGGAAATGAGTGTGCAGGGTACGAGCTTGATCACAGCAGCGTATGAACTTCCGCAAGTTGTTGAAGGTGTGTAAAGTTTACAAACCGCACTTGGCTATCGTGGAGAGCTATGGGCTAACCCTTCTCAATGATTTGATAAGTGGTAGAACTAGTCCATCCGGGGAAGTACCACCGCCGCCCTCACAATCCGTCCGAAGCAGTTTGAAACTTTCTACACTCATAACCCCACACAAGGATTCCGTGTTGTTGGTACCATGGAACACACAAGACGTGTACAAAATACCCAGACCTAGAACAGAAATCGAAATTCATTTAGGTGCCTGCCGGGAATCGAACCCGGAACCCATGGCGTATCAGATCGGTATGATGACCACTGCGCCACGTGGCTCGTCAAACTCACTTTCAATGGTTGTTACAGATTATATAATGTTACTTCCCCACCTGGCATTTCGATCATATAATTCGGAATTGATATGCAAATGAATCCTAATCTCCGTTCAAATATTGACCATTTATATGGAAATGTTGACTTGTCTTTGCTGATTGGAGACGGTAAGTAATTAACATGATCTTCGATGTAGACACGTGTATGTTTTATTTAAATGTAAATTTTATGCTCAATTTTCTCTTTGGTACAATGACCCGCGTGGTACAGTGGTAACCAGACCGATCTCACACGCAAAGTGTTCTGGGTTCGATCCGGCCGGAGAGACATCTAAATGATGGATTTAGATTTCTATTCTGTGTCTGGTTATTGGTGTACTTGTCTTTGTGTCCACAATACCCACGACACAAGGAATCCTATAAAGCGTTATATTATAAATCATTTTTTTAATCTGTATCTCTCTTTGCTCGTTTAAAGTTTTTTAGATGTAAATGTCACATATATATAAAATTGAAATGTCTCTAGGTAATTCGGTAATTGTTCTAAGCCAAAATATATAATTACTTTACCAAAATATAAAATTTACTTTTATCCGTCTATATGCAGGGGCTAATCTTGGAAATCATTGAACGTATCTGGATGTGGCTTTCATAAATAAATAGTAATTAGTTCTTTCACTATGTAGTTGACATAGAGAAAGAACAAACAGTGATAGCTTAGTGGTAAACTTCCGGCCTCATACATTGGGAGCACAGAATTCGAATCCCGCACGCACCTCGGATTTCGAAGTTCGAAGAATCGACGAAGTTCTGGAAATTTAGAGGGTTTAAACCTGAGAGGAGTCTGAGAGTTGTTCGAAAACTTTTTAATAGGTAGAGTCGTCTAATTCACACTTGGCTAGCGTATTATCCTACAGCGTACGACGACTTAGCCTAACCTTTCTCACTCTGAAAGGTGAGCCGTGCCCAGCAGTAGACAGTGGGTTAAAGATGATAGAAAATATCACAGAGCTAAATATAGCTAAAGTAGAGTAATTAGGTCTACTAGGCCTACTTTTCAGGATGAAAACTAGGCCTAAGGTTTCTAGCCCTAGTTTTTAACCTGAATATATTTATTGTGACTAACTACACACGCGGCATTAAACGCTCAGAAAAGGTTGTCAATACTGGACCACTGAAGAGAATGGTTGAACGTTGGCCATAAGAAACTGTTCTAACAGGTAGATTATATATCTATCTAATATCTACCTAGATAGATAAGTGATACCCACCGGACGCAAATTACATCCCCGGGTAGGGTCGCCGTCCGTCCCGATTTAGCCGGACACGCTTGCACTTTTGCAGCCGTAGATGGCCTCACGAAACAGCCAGCCAGTTACAGCCTTTCGGATTTTTAGGCTTTTAGCCTGAATGACTGAACAAAAAGGTGCTTTTAAAAAGCTTTTTACATTCATACCATACTAGTATACCATGTCGTGCACGCCATGAATTCATACAAACACGAGGACTCGAACACCCAGACCCAGAACAAATCTAAATTCACCATTTAGATGTCTATCTCGCCGGGAATCGAACCTGGATCTATCTGCCTCTCGGATCGGCGCCGCAGATTTGAGCCAAGATGGAATGGGCGAGGGAAAAGATAGCGGACAACCGTTGGGTTCAAAAGGCAAAGAATCGGTTGGAGTGGCGCTAATTAGGGGAGGCTTACGTCCAGCGCTGGACCACAAAAGGCTGATGAATGGATGGAGTCAGAGTGACGTGATGATGATTGGCATTTGGAACCTAATGAATTATTGGAAATACAGTAATCATAACACTACCAGATATCCAATTTAAATATAGTCTTAAGAATTTATTGTTAAACCACAATGTTTACATTGTATATGAATTCTTAAATATTAATAAAATGTAAATGATTTTTCATCATCATCAATCTATTCATGTCCCACTACTGGGTACGGGTGTCCTCTCTCTCCTCAGAATGAAAAGGTTTAGGGTATTGTCCACCGCGCAGGCAAAAAGCGGATTGGTAGACTTCATACACCTTTGAGAACTTTTCTAAGAACTCTCAAACGTGTAGGTGTCCTCGCGATGTTTTCAAAAATTAGTGATGCATGCGGTTTCGAACCCCGGCTTCCCAGTATGAGAGGCCGGAATTTTAACCACTAGGCTATAACTGCTTACGCAAATGATTATTAATTGACATAAATCATTAAACGAAAATTAGCTATGATGGCCCTCGTACGTACGTACCTCTGATTTTTCCAAGATTCCAATTATTAGAAATTTATTTTCACTTGCTTTAATGGGCCTGCATGTTTGAGTGCCCTCCATAAAGTTCTTAAAAGTGTCTGAAGTCCAAAGATCTGCACTTGATCAGCGTGGTGTATTATGGACTTACAATTCTCACTCTGATAAGTGTCCCATATCCAGCACTAGGACAGAAATGGATTGGTGATTATAATGATAAATGACCAGCTATTAAAAAAGACGTGTCCAGCTTTGAAATCTAAATTTCCGGAAAAATATAACGCCGAGTCCGGCTTTTCAATTTTAAAGCCTGGTCATCCTACTCCCGGGTAACGTTACGCAATATTTTACTTCGAACTGTTTGTATGTTTCAAGAATTGAGGTTAAGTAGCCCGGAGGTATTGTAGCCGCTTCGAAGTTATTTGCATAAGTACGAATAATCTTGCGTGTTATCTATCTAATAGGTTTGAGCTGACAGTCCCGAGCAATGCGGCAGCGGCTTGCGGCCGCGGCTTGCGTCGATGCGTCAATGCTACCCGTTTAACACGTTGACTGCGGCGGCTAACATCCGAAACAATCCACTCGTGCGGCGCGCAACACAACAGTCGTGTTCCAGTACGGCGGCACGGACCGTATGCGTCCGAGCCGCACGGGTTGCTCGGACAGTAACACAACAGGTGCGTTTGCCGCAGTCAATGTGTTAAGTATTGAGTACAATACAATATAGCTGTTGTCACAATACGATATATATGTTGTCATTTATAGCTTCACATATAGAAATATGTAATGTTTAAAAAATCTATCCAGAGATATGACAACATAATATGTTTATGTAATGTAGCTTAGATTTCTACACGTGTAGACTCATCACCTCCCACCGCGTCCCCCCCCCTCCCCTCCAGCTCTAGGATTCGCTATATCTTGCTGCGTTGGACACACCCATTCGAATTTAGAATGACAATTTAATTTCATAACTAAGATGAATATAGATCTCCCTGGCCGGAGATCGAACCCTGACCCTTAGTGTGTCGAACCGGTATAGCAACTGAAGCGCCAGGATTCCATCTCCTTATTTTTCTCATTTTTACGCGGGATCCCCAATGTTTTATTGTTTTAAGAATAGCAAACGGGCGTGCAGGCCACTGATGTAAATGGACACTGCAGCCCATAGACACCCACATGTAACCTCAAACAACCGAATTTCTATCTGAGATATGTAGATGCGTGGACCTAAAATATTGCCAAAGTGAGTCATTTTCTTCCCTTACCTTATCGGTTCAGACATTGCCAAGACAGACAGACGTTTTTATTTTGTTTTTTATATTTTAAGAAAATGATATTGATTGAAGTGATCAGTAGTTAAACTTACGCAAAAGTGCAGAAAGCACCTTGGCCGCAAAGCCGCAATCGACGCATGACGCAAGTCACAAGGATACATGTGACTTCGGAAGCAAGATATCAGTTTAATAGCACAGAATATATATTAGTCAACTTCGAGTGGCGATAACGTGAAAAACTTTGTACCTTCGTACGTGCCAGCCTCGTATCCTCTGGTGAGTTAAGAATATTAACAACGTTAATACAAACATGTAAAAAGCAATTTTAAGCGTATCGTTTTAAAGTTAGATGTTAAAGCAATTCTAAGTATATCTTTTAATTTTTTTTTTATATTATGAAACGAGTACTCACGGTTTGCGGTTTTGAATTGCCTATATTTCGGCCCAGTTGCATGAGCCGTGGTCACGCGAAACTGCGGTAGCGGGGAGAAACTATTGACAGGCACTAGTGGTAGATTAGTCTATCTACCCTACGTCTAGTTCGTTTTTCTTTTTTGTTCACCATGTCACGACACACCACACTAACCATATCTTTACGCACCGAACTTTGCACTATTTGCGGTTTACATAAGCTCGTGTATATACATAAAGACAGTGGTGGCCAAAAGGCGGTCTTATCGCTAGCGTAGCGACTACTTCCAGACGACCTTTGGGTGGAAAACATGTTAGAAGAGAAGAGAAGAGGAGAAAAGGGTAGGGGTGTACATAGTAACAAATACAAAGATTGAGTTATAATACATACGTACTTTAACAATAGAGTACTAAGTGAAAATATATAGTAGGTAAGTCGGGAAAAGGGAGGGGAGAAAGGATATGTATCAATAGGTGTGTATATTCAGGATTTGTTTCACAAGATTTATAAATATATATTGTAATTCTTACCACACAACTACGCTCTCACGGTAAACATTTTGTTGACAATTCATTAACATTGAATACGACTACTTCGCTATCTAATTACGATGTTAACCCACAGAGCGCGCAATAAAATTAAAGTAACAATTTGTCTAAGTAACAGTAAATTTACCGCAAACTCTTAATCACACTTACAATAACGGCATGAAGCACAGCTACATTTTTAAGAGATAAATAAACGCTTAAATAACGCTCTACACTCGCAGTCGCTAGGATTCCGTGTCGTGGATGCTATGGACACACAAAGATGGATATACAAATGTCAGACCCAGAAAAGAAAGCTAAATTCATTGTTTAGACACCTGACTGAGAATCGGACCCGTAATCCTCTGCTTGTCAGATCGGTATGGTTGCCACTGTGCGGGTCGCCGATAGCTGCAAAGCTGCGTTTGTAACGAAATTAACACGTTGACAGCGGCAAACACACCTGTTTTACTGTCCGCGCTATCCTTACGGCTCGCACGCATAGTGTATGCCGTCGTATTGGAACACGCCTGTTGTGTTGCGCGCCGCACGGGTGGATTGTTTCGAATATTGACGCCGCAGTCAATGTGTTAATGGGTAAATATAACAGGTGACTTAAAATAAGTATAACCCAATCAGGGAAAAAAGTTAGTGTTGATACCAACTTATGCTATAAACGTTATATCTTTAGAACGCGTCATAAAAGTTAGTGCTGATACCAACATATGCTATAAACGTTATATCTTTAAAATGCGTATCTCATTTTTATTTAAGTTATACTGCTTTAGAGGACAAAGTCGACTGTGAGATTTATACTTTAGACTGTGCTCATGCGTCATAAAACAACGACAGTATGAAGTTAGCTGCTAAACAGAGATATTTTTATTTCTTTATTACTATGAAAATAGATTTTAAGCTCTCTCATTTATCTATGTATAATGTTCATTTGAACAGATCTACCTTTAATTTTATCTATTTATAATGTGCCTGTGTGCACAGACAGACGGACGGGACGGATTTATAAGGGTTTCATCTGCCATTTGTCTACGGAACCCTTAAATAATTATAATATAATAAAATTAAAATAAAAAGCTTTAGAAAAAACATTGAAAATGAAATTAATTGAAATTAATAAAAATAAAAAACTTTCATAGATTCCTTACACTATTAAATTTTATTACTTAAAAATTATGACATGACATGGGGTTCTTCAAGAAAGATGCAAAAAGAGCTCTACTTCAAAGCCGGCGACGCATTGGCGACTCCTCTGGTGTTGCAAATGTCCATAGGCGACGGTGACCACTTCCCATCAG
>DWKL01003981.1:0-10983 GCA_018249415.1 Phareas burnsi
TTCGGTTGGAGAGGTGCGGTTGCCAGGCACACATAGCGAGACGACCATCATAGTCCTCAGGAGTAGTGACGCATCCAAATACAACCTCAAACGGAATTTCGGTTTTGTTTGAGGTTGGATGTGGGTGTTCATCGGCTGCGGTGACCACTTAACATCAGGCCTGCATGCTCGTTCGCTACTTTAAAGCATAAAAAAAAGAACTATGGTTCTACCACACATTAAAATCGCCTGTCTACCACCTATATGATTGCGTTCCGCGCGCCTCTCCTCAATTTGATCGGAGTTTTCTACCCACAGTAGCAATGCAAAACTCCCGGTCAACCTTAGGAGAGGTATTTCATTGTAAGCGTTTTGCATTGTCAGGAAGAAATAAACGTGGCGGTGGTGCCGCCTCGGTCGGAGAGTTCAAATATCTAAGTGTACTTCCTACCTTGTTCCAGATCGACGACCAGATCTGCCTGCTGATCAACAGCTGGTGCGAGCTGCTGGTGCTGTCGTGCTGCTACCGCGGCGTGGGCACGCCGGGCGAGGTGCGCGTGGGCGGCCCGCGCGGCATCACCCTGCACCAGAGCGCCAAGTGGGTACCCTGCTCTTGTACCCGCACGTACTCTATCGTTAAATACGCATCCCTAAATCAACACCTATCCTATCCTATGTAGACTACGTCCCCCTGCATCCGCATCTACTATACTGTTAACTGCTTCCCGCTCCTTACATACACGTACCCTACTGTGAGTTAAGCACGCCTGTACCCGCACCTACCCTATGGCCGGCTACTCCTAAGCTTGCGCTGTAGGGACTAAACACAGTAGGAAATTTACTGTGTTTACTGATGTAACCCGCAGACCGGGATAGCGTTCCTGACATTTAAGGAACAGATAAAAATATGGATATAAAAAAAAGTTTTATAAAATTTATTTACACTTATTAAAGATTTTTCCTTTAAAATTTTTGCGGTTGTATGTTTGAGGGCAAATCAAGAAAAGGTGCTGTGTATGTGTTGTGTGTGTGTGTTGCTTTACAAGTATATAGTTAAATTTAAATACTACTACATATTTTAACAAGATCGGTTTTGGAGAATTTGCCCGGCTGAGCAGGCATCTTAAATACGAATTTAGATTTCTTTTTTGGGTCTGGGTGTTTGTTTACTGGTCTATGTGTGTGTTCAAGGAACCAACGACACGGAATCCTAGATTGGGGCTATAAGTACCTCTGATGATTAATAATTTTTTTTCAACACTTTCTACATTCATAGCCCCACACTAGCATTCCATATATCTTGGGTGCCATGGACATATACAAATACAAGTACACGAACACCCAGACCCAGAACATAAATCTATATTCATTATTTCGATATCTGCTTGGCTGGAAACCCTTTGCTTATCAGACTGGTGTATTGACCGTTACGCCGCGCGGGTGACTTTTTCCCTGGTCGCGTTTTGATCACTTATGAGATAATCCCGTCCACAGATACGGCTTGACGCCGTGCATAGAACGAATGCTCAGTTTCACCGACCACCTGCGGCGGCTGCGCGTCGACCGGTACGAATACGTCGCGCTTAAAGTCATCGTCCTTCTCACTTCAGGTAACATTCACCGTCTCCCCATTGCTGTCCCACTGTTGGGCGTCTTGTTCCTCTGAATAAAAACAGTTACCCTTAATCTAGTTAAAAACCCGGTGAAGCTGTAAAGGTCGCTAGGGCCAACCGCAACTACACATTTTCGAAAAAACAAACATCTGGTTAATCGACTAAAATGTTTGGTATGGGTGTGTTTTAAATGACGATTAAAGTATGGCGTTTTTAAAGCATAGAAGTAGCAAATGAGTTTGCCATTCAACTGATGGTACATAGTCATCATCCGTGGTGGTCACCACCACCTCTGTAATCGACCCCGAATAGGATTGAACTCGTACCTGAGGTCACCCACACTCCATGGACCGCCTGTCCACGGCCGGTAACGATCATAATAATAGGTGGTAGATTTATAGTTCGTCCGGGGACGTACCACCACCGCACTCATAATCAGCCGTGAAGCAATTCTTGTGTTTCGGTCGGAGGATAAAGACAGTAACTATACCCTCCAACCAATACTTACAGCGAGGCGACCGGCAGGAGCAGTGACGTGTCTACGTACGATCTCAGATAGGACGTCAGTCTTTTTTGAGGTTAGATGTGGATGTCCGTGAGCTGCAGTGACCAATAAACGTCAAGTGAACGCGCTCGGTTGCTACTATATGCTGTAAAAATAAAACTATATTATAAATACCTCTCACATAAGTTATGGAAACTTACAAACCAGCAGAATAAGTGTCGTCTCGGCATCGTACAGAACGTCTACAATAGACTCAAAAGATCAATGAATAATAAATACGATACAATAAAAATATTCTTCATTGTACACCGCAAGAAATAGAACATACATTTTATATATATACATAAAACTGTGGTGGCCAAAAGGAAGTCTTATCGCTAGGATAGAGATTCTTAGATTCCTTGCGGACAACCTATGGGTACAAAACGCAGTAAGAGAGAAGAGAAAAGAAGACAGTACTTACTGGTAGGTATGATTCCAGACGCACCCGAGCTGCGCGAAGCGGAGAAAGTGCGCACGTCGCAGGAGAAGGCGCTGGAGGCGCTGCAGGCCTACACCGCCGCGCACTCGCCCGACGCGCCCGCCAAGTTCGGCGAGCTGCTGCTGCGCATCCCCGAGCTGCAGCGCACCTGCCAGGTGAACACACACGCAAGCACATCCACGCATACGCATACACACACACAAACACACACACGCGCACACATACACACAAATACACGAGCGCGCGCACACACGTTCATAGACACACACATAAACCCACGTACACTTGTACATATGAACATGAAGAAAGACTAGGTATAAGAATCAGGAATGAAAGGGCAAAGAAACGAGTAGGAAGATAAGAGCGAGGGAGATAGAGAAGGGATAAAGTAGCCGGAGAACAACGGTTAGGGAGAATTAATGGAATGAGAGCGCTGACTATTATGGTATGGTAATGATAAAGAAGAGGAACAATGAGGGAGACGGGGCAAGGAGAGAGGAGTAAACAGAAACTGGATCAAAATGGTTAATAGGCATTAACAAACTAATTTTTAAGGGGTAAATAACTAACAGTGAAACACTCGTAGTGTCTTCTCATCCGTATATTTTTGGGACTATGTTCCTTATAAGAACATTCCACCGACCATCTTATAACATGATCTTTTTCTTCCTTTTTTTGACAACTTTATTTTTAAAAATAGTTTAAATATTCCATATATTATGCCAGTTAAATCTACTGATTAAGTTTTGATTTTTATATTATACGGAAACATAATTATAATGTTAACACTAAGGAGAGAGTGAGACGGTAGAGAGATCGGAACGAAAAGAGGCACAAAGGAGGAAGAGATAGATAGAAATAGGGTTCACTAACATAACGACAACGGTACTACATATTATATCTATAGTAACAAAATTAGAGCGAGCTTCCGAAACATCGAAATAACCATCATAATTGCAACTCTATGCCAATACACACGAATACGCAAATTAATTAATTTCAAATTTTCTGTTTTTCTTCAAACAGTTCTTCATGCAAGTCGGCAAGGAGATGCTCAATCCAGCGAACAAGGGCAAAGACGGCGAAGGGCCAAGCTTCAACCTGCTCATGGAACTACTGAGGGGGGACCACTGACCTTGGCTCCATCGACCTTGACTTTGTGCTATAAACTACTGCCCTAAATCATAAGGGACGAACAATTAACTTGTCTCACTTTGGGGAGCGATAACAGGTAATAAGCTCACTTTGGCTCTCCTAATTTAAGCGTGAGACCATAGGGAGTCATGACTAAGTAACGGGCTGACCTCGAGTCTCCCTTCTTAAGTGTTAAGGTCATACCGATATTGGCTGGTCCGATCTTGCAGAGAAGACATTGCTCAAAATGAAACTGTAGAGACCTAGATGTAGTTAAATAATGATGTAGAGCTAAGGAGTGCTGTGTACATGTAGGCCCATATTCAAATCAGCCGCGAGTCTCGCAGACCAAAGTGACATTTGCTAGTGTCAAAATTGCCAGGTGGGGCGACGATCTGTTAAGCCTTTGTGCATACATACATACATACATACGTTTGTATGCACAAAGGTGTAATACACATATATAGATCTCCATGTGCATAGTGAGGTGAATAGAAATAAAGACTTCGAGTGTTGACACGTAATATCGAGTAAAGACACGAGTTAACGTTATGGTGATATTATCGCGCTGCCTTGTACAATAAGCTGTTATCGTCACTTGTCTCGGCCTTCGAACAAAGACTGCTTCCACGTCATTCGTATCGCTTCGTAAATAAATATTTTGTAATAAATATTGTGCCAACGTATTTTAAAACATTGTAATATTAATTAAAGTGCATTTATTTTGTATCTTGACTCATATACTTGCTCTCAGAGACGATATTTTGTATGGAACTTGTGAATTTACCCGTCATATCTTCTTGTTATTGGTATATTTCTTGCAATGGCGTCGTCACCGACCACTCTCCCGCTGGCCCGGTATCGGATGGTAGACTTCATGTCTTCGAGAGCATTATGAAAAACTCTTAGACATGTAAGTTGCCACATCCCACAATAATTATCCTCCATGTTTGAAGCGATCAAATTTCTTGCAATTAACAACCAATTTAAGTAATAAATTACATTAATTTATGTACAAGTAACTATCACCCAGAGTGTGCAGGCCACATGACGTTAAGTTGTCACTGCAGACCACGGTCACCAACATCTAACAGGACTGAAGCCCTATCTAAGGTTCTGTTCGTGTCAGACATATTGTACCCGCTACGCCACGTGTCGTCTTGAAGAGCGAACTTGCAAGAAGTATATCAATTTATATTCGTGTACATAGTGTGTTCTAAGTATTCATATATATAATAAATAAATAATGTATAAATTACTTATATCCGAGTAACTTACACTGCCACAAGCTTTTATATACGTAATGTAAGGCTCAGGGAACAATTAATGATAGTTAATTAATTGTACAGCCAGTGAAATACCTTTACACTTCACTACTTAAGTGTCGCCGTGGCAGCCACGCGCAGCGGAGCAGCGTTGTATGCCCTTGCTTCGTGGTCCTTTATGATATAGTTGACAGGTTGTTATAATGAAAGGGTCTACCTCACCTCAGAGGTAGCAGCTAGCGAGGCATCTTCGATTTCAGGATCGATATTGGAGTTCATTAAAGCAGTTCATGGGCTGTAGCGACCACGTAATAACAGATCTGCATATTTATTTAGTACAGTCATGTCAGAAGGTTTATGCTATAGACCAATATACTTACAGAGATACCATCGTTGCTTGGCGCGCTTAAAGTCACAAGAATTAATTATTTTAAAACAACTGCTTTTTTCCATCAATAAATATGGATGTTTGTACGTAAGTATATATGTATGTTCGCATTTTTTAAAACTACATATTGGAATGATTGTATTTATGATTTAAAAAATTATATTCACAGAAACAATCTTTGGCTAGTTTGGTCTATATTTCGCAAAGTTTAGACAGAAGTTCTCAACCTTTTAATCTACTTGTTATTATCTAGAAAACTACTAGACGGAATTAATAAATCTTGTTTTATTTTTATAAGATTATTTGAATTTGAATACATTGATATTTGGTGATACGTAACAACGGATACACCCACACGAGGCGACCGTGTTACTGCTCAGGAGCTGTAACGTATCTACATACTACCTCAGAAACCGCTTCAGTCCTGTTTGAGGTTAGATGTGGGAGTTCATGGGGCTGCAGTGACCACTTAACATCAAGTAACCTGCACGCTCGTTTGTTATTCTTCTTACATAAAAAATATCATTGTTTGTAACGTAAAAAAAATTGGTCTTATCTTTTCAATAATAACTGTTTTTTTTGTCAAATTCGTCCATTCCCCCAGCTGCGATTAAACGTATGAATGCTTGTTCATAATATATTATCGTTACGTGCGCCAAACGACAATGGCATCTCTACCGTATGTATTGGTCTGTGGTTGATACCGTAAGAATATTGTCTCGTCGTTGCTTTGGGAAAGTTGGTAAAATGTTTAAAATGAACATTCTTGTAATTTTTAATGAATTCATATATCGAATGTTTGTATTTTACAAACTATAATAATAATATAATTCACACAGAATACTCTGTAACAATTTCACGCGTTCTAAAAATCTTCGATGTACTCTTTGAATAGTCTGTGAGTGATCGTCCACGTTCTCTGAAGATCTTCGACGTACACTTAGAATGTCTTGTACTATGTACTTTTGAATACTATTTAAGTGATCTTCCACACTTTCTAAAGCTCTTATATATATTCTTTTATATAGCTACGCGTTGTACTTCTACACTTTGAGAGATCTTTGTTGTACTCTGAATATTCTCTGAGTGGTCTTCCACGCGTTGAGAAAATCTAAAACATGTGAATCACGTTGAATGCAATGCTCACAGATACATCGGCAATCATAATTGATTTCCAATATTTAAATCTGGACTGTAAAGCGATGCGATAATGTAAATTACGATAGCAAATGAAGGTAACCAATTGTTACATAAGTTGATATGGAACATGTTCAAAGTTCATATTCGAATACTTCAATTTACGGCGACATGATTTGTGACTCACGATTAAAAAATATTACCGTCTTTTGAGAACTGAGATTTAGGTAATATAAAAAATTAAAGGATCCTTAACTAAAAATAACTTAAACTTGAAGCTTTTTTAGATAGTTGCTTATAAATATAAAACGATTTTTGTATCTCTGAATGTTTATGATGTATAAAATTTTTAAGCATTTTTAAAAAAAATTGCTTTTATATCATGTATTTTGCTTTTAATGTTTATATCATGACACCACGTCGGGAACATTAGTCTGACATCCTTAAGCTAAAATGCTATCCAACATGGATGTTCCAATAGACTTCGACATTTGGAAGTTTGCGAACAGTAAAACACCGATTAAAATTTGAAACTGCTCTATTGGATATATTTTTGATACCTCAAACTCTTGCATATGATGTCTAGTTATTGAGAAGCACAAATTTTTGAAAATAGCCCTTCTGTGGTCCTAACTCGAAGAGACATTATAGCCTAACACATTAACTGCGGCAAACACACCAATCGAGTTTTACATTCCGCGCCACCCGTGCGGCTCGCACGCATACGGTGGGCGCCGCCGTACTGGAACGTGCCTGTTGCGTTACGCGCCGCACGGGAGGACTGTTTCGAATATTAGCGTCGCAATCAATGTGTTAAGAACGGCAGTAGTGAAGTAACTTGAAGTGTCTTCAGCTTGTTTTAATAAACAGGTGAATTTTGATCTAATTTTTCTACAGAGCTTGTAGTTTTGTATTAAATATGTATCATATTTATGAATGACACAATGATGTATACTTTGTGTAATAATGAATGTATTTTCTTATTTATTGTAATTATCATTGTGTTTTCTTATTATAAGGCCAGCCACACACGTCGCTATAAATAGCAAGTAAACAATTATTTGGATTATTTACCAGTTTATGACCCAAGCGTTTTAATATTCACATACATTTTTATTGTCAATGCAATTTTTATATATAAATAGCGAACGAATCGTAATAGCTTAGAGGTGATAGGGCTATAGCTCGACCAGGGTACCTACCATTACTGCTCCATAATCCACCGCGAAGCAATTCTTGTATTTTAGTTGCAGAAGTATGGTTGTCGAGTTGTAGAGGTATGGTCGCTGAGTACACTTATGAGCGAGATGACCGTCTAGTTCCCAGAAGTAGCAATGCATTTACACACGAACTACGTAGGATTTTAGTCCTGTTTGACAATAGATGCCGGCGTACATAGGGTACAGTGACCACATAACATCAACGCACCTATGCGTCACTACACCTGAGGGCTAAGATGCTCGTTTCGCTGTAAGTGTGACCAATAAATACACCTCAAACCGAAACAAGAAATGCTTCACGGATAGTGAAGGACGGTCGTACCTCCCGGACGAATGGTTCTACCACCTAACAACAGGGTTGCAAGCAAGTTTGTCGCACTTATTACATGAAAAAATTATATAAATTAATATAATGTAATCGCAGCAGCCATTCTGTATTTCTTTTTTACTTTTGCATTATCTGCGTGATATTTGTTCTGTATGTATATTTAATTTAAGGCTTTCGTGTCATATTGTGGTTGATTTTTGAGTGGCACCATGTGACGAGCCCATTTGTTCCATTTAAATGGAAAACCAATGTAGACATTGCCATCATATTAGATACTTAATATTATTATTAATCCTTAGTCCGTATCAGATAAGGTCTGAAGGTGAAACTTTCAGATGGATTTAATATGTTTGATAATAAAAATGCGTTTTTATGAAAAACTGCTGATAACGTAAGTATTTACTTCGGTAAAGTTGATCTTCTCGAAAGATAACATAGTAACTCGAAAGTGATGTAGCGATGAGTTTTCTATAGACGTGCAGCTTTTGGGATATATCTAGACTCAAACTATTTTCATCTTAGTACGTTTTTTGTAATTTTCTTTTTATATTTATTTATATTTTTACACGAGAAATAATAGATTTAGAATTTTTACGCTAGTAGCATTTTAAATCTATGCGAAAAATAATAGACATTTGACATTTCATAAAACGCGGTAATGTTTTACGTAATTTTCGTAAAATGACTGATTGATTGAATGAATGGTTGAAAAAGAATGAACGAATGATTAAGAAAATGAATGAATGATTGAAAAGAATTGTACACGTCTTATGTTTTTCTTTTCACAAGATATAAGTTTACGTTAATACTCGCGGATGGAGTAAAGGTTTTTATTTACTTATGTCGGAAATATATATCTCTGTATTTATATACATATTTTCTATTAATATATTTTAATGTAGCCATATTTTTGTATATATCGAATTTATTCTACGAATATATTTATTTCAGTTCACGTTAAATTTTTTATGTACTTGATATGTAAAATAAAATTTCACTGTCTGCAATAACATCGCAATGAAAACTATTTAGTTTTATCTGTGCAATACGTGGCATCGATTGCTTTCTATTTCCCTGTTTTATATGTAAATTCTGCAGAATATTTGGCTTATATTATAAGATTTTTGCATATTTTAAGCTGCTCAATGACAGCTGTCGAAACCAGTACTCACTGCCGATTTTGTAAAATTAGGGAATATTGCTTTAAGCAAAAACAACTGTAATGTTTTGTTGCAATAATATATTGTTCTTTGTAGAAATGTTCGATTAAGTGTACTCTAGGTTTAGTAGTAAAATTATTGTAGTTTTGTACGATTTGATTAGAAGTCCACTCTAGATAAGATTTCTGAAATACCTGATATCATAAATGTTATAGTTTTTCGACATTATAAAATCCGTCAAGGAACAAAAATATGGATGTTTATGAGCTGAAGCTATGGTTATTATTTCTTGTCTATGGTACATTTGATTGTATTTCGGATATTCGGATAACGGACTTCCGGTAATAGCTGGTCCTATTTGAACACGTTTAATTAAAATGCAATAGTTTCTTCTACCGTTTTATATGATAAAAGATTTATTTGTTTTACATATATAGTAGCCAAAAATATCCATTATAAGGGCACAAGTACTTCAAACCAAGTGTTTAGTTATATGAAAGCTCATGTAAGCTAAGTTAAATGTAATGTTAGTATGTTTTTGAAACACGTGCCACACAAATGTTTAATTTAAATTGACATTGAGATTTTAATTTGTGATTATTTTCGCATTCGCAAAATTTGCCAATAAGCTATGTAGCGTACGAATTAGTTCGAAAAGTAGTTATAGTCTAACTTTACTGAACTGATTATGTAAGTTATTAGTGTTAAGATATTTTTATATTCAGATGCGTTGCGTGAGTGGTTACAAAGAATGCCTGGGAGGGTCCGAATAATTTTTATATTAAAAATTAGGAGGAGCGCGAGAATGGTAACACGTCCAATATTTTGTAACTACCTTGTTATAATGTATAAATAAGTATTATATTGATATTTTGTTCTCTATTTTGTAGAGCTATGGCCTATGGAAATATTTTTTTTATATATAGAGCAAAAAAATAAAACAATTTTGAATGACACCTTTTGCGTTTTTTTAAACACTTTGCAGCTGACTGGTATCCAACCTTTTGATCTTCATTGCTGCCCCTGACATCTGTAATCGACCCCTAAACATACAAGAATCCTATATGAGGTCAAGGTTCCTTTGTACCTCAGGCAATATGTGTAATGAACTTCCTCCGGAAGTATTCCCGCGCTATGTCCAAGGTCACAGCGCGCACGTTCTTTAAAAAAGTGCAAAACGAGCTCTGCTTCAAAGCCGGCGATGCTAGCGACTCCTCTGGTGTTGCAAATGTCCATAGGCGACGGTGACAACTTGTGACAACCTGCTATCAGGTGGCACGTCTACCTTATCGCTAGGTTAAGATATAAAAAAATAGATCACAGGTCCGTTACTGTTCCTGAGAACTAACTTTGAACGGTGACGGACTCGTCACACCAGTAGACTCACTGGTGTTAGGAGTCCGTCACGTCATGCGTCAGATGTCACACGTCATACGTCTCATGTTATTATCTCCGTCTTATCACTCCCCTCACACGGCAGAAATAGATGTGGGGATGTTGTCTCCACTCTTGAATCGTAGAGTGAGTGTTAAGTATTTAAGACAGACTTCAAAGAGAGAGATTATATGATCTTCTGACGGTTTTTTCTAATAAGTTGGGGGCCAATCCGTGTCGGATATTTTCAAACGGCCCATAATAACGGTTCGTGAGTGTCCTCCGACAAGGTTTTAGGGACTTTTATTCAATGATGATAACTGTACTCACGATTTGCGGTTTTTGAATTGCCTATATTTCAGCCCAGTTGCATGGGCCGTGGTCACGGCGAAACTGCGG
>DWKL01003982.1:0-10983 GCA_018249415.1 Phareas burnsi
GATGTGTCACTACTCCTGAGGACTAAAATGGTCGCCTGGCTGTAGGTATGTCCGGCAACCGCACCTCTCCAACCGAAACACAAAAATTGCTTCACGGCAGATTATAAGGGTGGCGGTGGTACTGCCCCGGACGAACTATAGTTCTACCACCTATCAAAATATCTAAAAAGCATTCAACTTTTTATATGTTTATGAATTTTCTCAAAGAGGTGCATTTAGCACATTACATCCTTCAGAGACACTTTCAAAATGGTGCTCTTTTGTGTGTTATTTTTAATATCATAACATTTCTTTTATGTTATTTCATTTTGATTGTATAGTATATAATACGGATAAGCTTCAATATATGTAATGATCGTATTAATTACATAATCATGATCAGAATTTAACCAACCTCCTTAGCAGGAGACGTTTTCAAATCGTCGCGTAATTTTTTATATAAAATCATTTAACTTTATATTCATTTGGGTTTAAAAATTAGCTGCGCAGAAAGATTCTTACTGACATTCATATTTACAAAATAAAATTGGATCATGATCATTAATACTGATCATATTCTGATGATAATAGTTCGTTTCTTAGTCACAAAGGTAGTTTTTTTAATATGCGTATAATTTTTATTTCTGAGATTATTTACAATGTTAAACATATATTCTGTAAGCGAATTAGTGAAACTATATTGAGACATGTGCGATGCATCTTTTCCTGACAACATGACATGTTAACTGTACTGATTAATATGTAAACCATTCATATTGTACCTCGGTTAAATTCTATAATCTCGTCATCATTGACCCATTAATGTCCCACTGCTGGGCACGGGTCTCCTCTTAGAATGAGAAGGATCAGGACGTAGTCCACAGGAATCTTAACTGCTAGGCTATCACTGCTTACTGTAATATAGAACTGTTGTATTGCTCGTTAAATATAATAATATATAGCTGTATTCCTCGTTTCCCAATTACCAAATCAAATTTTCTAGGTTCTGTGAAGTAACAGAGACCATTTATTTAGATGTCAACTAAGAATATTTTATTATACGACATTACTTTAAATATTTAACGACACAACATATTTCTTAACATACTTAAATCTTTCATGTTTCTTAATACAAAAATAAGTACAAGATCTTAACTGTTTACTTAACGTTTTTTATCTGGTATTCATATATTTTTCTTTCTTAAGTCTGGTAAAACAGAGTTTCATCATCATCATCATCGATTCATTAATATCCCTATGTTGGGCACGGGTCTCCTCTCAGAAATGAAAAGGGTTCGGCCATAGTCCACCACGCTTGCCAAGTGAGGATTGGTAGACTTCACACACCTTCGAGAACTTTACAAAGCTCTCTCAGATGTATAGGTTTCCTCACGATGTTTTCCTTCACCGTTAACGCAAGTGATAAATTAATTTCTAATACGCACATAACTTCGAAAAATTAGAGGTGCGTGTGGGGTTCGTACCCCGGACACTCAGAGCAAGAGGCCGGAATCTTAACCATTACGTTATCACTGCTCTAAACAGAGATTAATCTGTTTTAATATAAACATAACAGGCGCATTGCAACATATTGATTTCGTGCATATGGCCATGCGCACTGAGACCCATCCCGGGGGTGGTCTGCTGCAAGAAATGTGTTATTAACTCCACAGCCGTCATTTATTAGTTAGATGTTTTTAGTTCAGTTTTTTGTTATATGTATTTTTTTTAATTTTTAATGTTTTTTTATTTACATACTGATTGTTTTATTACATTATCTACTTCTTTATTTACTATGTTTGTTGTTATTAATTCAGTTTTTTGTTATATGTATTTTTTTTATATTTTAAGTTTTTCTACTTACAAGCTGATTGTTTTATTACATTATCTACTTCTTCATTTGCTATGTTCGTTGTTTTTAGTTCAGTTTTTTGTTATATGTATTTATTTTTTTTAATGTTTTTTCATTCACAAACTGAATGTTTTTATTACGTTTTTGTTACTTTTTATAATTGTCATGTATTTTACTATCTCACTCAATGTTTTGATTACATTATTTTAGTACATCTATGAACTCATAATGTGCTTACATATGTTTTGTATTAGTCTTTGACCGCTTTAATATTATCATTTTTATGTAGCTGTAATCAGTCGTGTATGAGAATATAATTATTTTAACATGTTTTTTATTTAGGCGTACCTTATAGCGTCACCGGGTACAATTAATTTCGTAACAGAGAAATATCCCTGACTTTAAGGTTCCTTAATTTTTCTCGCTGCTTATAATACTCTTAACTCTTATATGAAAATAGTGTAATTGATTGCTAAAATTTCTTTTTTATATTTCATTATAAAATATTAGATCTACAATATTAAGAACATCTTTTACATTATACAAAGTTAAGCATTTAAATATGAGACTTTAGATTATTTTTAAGGTACTCTGGACACGATTTGACCCGAGTATTACAGTCAGACCAATCAAATGAATTCTTATGAACATGCGCATTGAGATGCATCCCGATATGAACATATATTGCAATCGTTATCTTTTCGACATGATGTTTTATTTTATTTAAGTATTGAATTTCGTATATAAACTGTATTGTTGAGTGCAGTTTAGTGTGTACTGATATATGTAGTTTGGTGCGTCATATGTTGGTCGTCATAACCAAAGCGATCATTGTAATTGATGGACAAAAATACGCAGAATTACAAAAAATACAAGTAATTACGTGAAAGTAATTTAAGTAAATAAAGTAAAGTAAAAAAAGTAAGTAATACAAAATATTATTTTTGTAAACATAATTAAAATCACTGTAACGTACATACATACAATAAAAGTACCTGTTGATTTGGTCTGGGCGTTGGACAGAGATTTATTGATTTCATGCACACGGACATGCGCGTTGAGCTGCATCCCGGGCGGGGCGCCTCTTGCAACCGATGCGTTACATCATCATTATCCTTTGTCTAGGACATACGTTTTGTTACTTTTACGTGATAGTCTAAAGCCTTTTTCATTTGTAGAGAGTTCCGTATCAGCCAGTGGAACAGAATATCAGACCCACATTAACATATGCCGTATCAAAACATAATCAGCTGGGAAAATTTGTTACAACTCTGTGTATTTGTATATAATATTAAAACATTGTGAGCATATTTCGACCTGGGTATTGTAATGACATTTATTAAGTAATTACAAAAGAAGTATGGAGCAAGTTAGTGAGAGTGGTCCTTCTGATAACAAATTTATATCCTCTATAGAACACACACACAACAGACGAGATGTCCAGTCGGTCCTTGAATTATGTTTGCTATTTTTCATCTTCGTTATATTTCTGTATCTAATTTTTAACGCATCACTATAAAAGTTTAATTATATTATATTTATAATTTAAATTATAAACTTTTATAAAAATATTCAAAATTAGATTTTAATATACAGTTATTCAATTGTGTAGTGATTAGTGTGTAAGGATTTGGCACCTACATTGACGTGTAAGTACATACATTTCCAAATATCTTTTTTTAATTACATAAACAATTATTTTATCTCATTTGCCCTTTAAAGCAATAGACATGAATATGATAAAATAATATAATACAATAAAATTTATTTAAATTGCGGACATATTTCTTAAACAAGGCTTTTTGGATATTATTATTATCACATAAGAGGAAGTTTACCTTTTCGACATAAATCTGATAAACACCGATTTTAATCTTTTACGAACACCTAATAATTCAGTGTATCGAATTTCAGTAATATTTATCGATTTTGTGCATTGGGCCATTCGCAATTATGCGCATCCCGGGCGTGGTCCTTTGCAGGAATAGCGTTAACTTCTCTAAAGCTTTCGTTTGTAACATTTTTTTTAAATTATAACTCATTTATATATTCTAATTACTTATTGATAATAAAAATCAGTTATATTAAACATATACATTTGAGTACGATTGTGAATTATATATGACTTTTGTGGAATGTTTAGTGATCTTACAGTTATGCATATGGAAAGGCGGGCGACTCCGGGCCGTGGCTTCGGCCACGGACCGCAGCCGTCCTCCACTCCAAGGTCATAGTCTTTAGACCCCCCGGCTGAGTCCTTCCCTGCTCGCCACTAAAACCCGGTGAAAATAGTAATATGTATAAATATGTGATACATATTTATAACCATTTGCCTACATAATTGTTTTTTTCGAAAATTCGGGATAGTAAGTGTGTGTAAATACTATTAAATAATAACAAAATTTCAACGTTTGAAAAAATTTGAAGTCTATACATTCTACTTTTCGGGTTTTGCGAACACAAGCATATGGAAACTGAATTTTATGCATAAATTCTAAATAAAATTGTATCATCCAATAAAACCTTTTTACTTCGTAAATACGTGTGCTTTATTACGATATATTTTATTGGTTTTCTTTCATAAAGACTATTTAAACTTTACATATTATTTCATTTGTGAAATACACGTCAGCGAGGCTGCATTGTGTCATGCGCACTATACCTCTCCCGGGAATTTTAGCTGCATCGATTAATACACATCGAGACATGCGCATTGCATCTTAACATTCTATATTTCCTTTCTATTTACTTTGATACTCTTATTGTCCAAAATATCATGTACTTATTATTAATAATTAATCACATTTGTATACTAAACTAGCCGTATTCGGCTACGTGTTGCCGTGGCTCAGTCGGATTGATTAGAACTAAAGAAAAAAGATAGCATATTTCATATAGTATTTTTTAAAACAACATTTACTCATCCCAGGAATGACAACCAAATACCGGCTTAATACACCCGTATTCAAATATAACGCTGTGTCAAACTTTCGTTGCAATCGGTGAGAATTTTTTAGCGATTCTATATAAACTAGCGTCAACATATTTATCATCATAGATTATAATAATAAAAAATAACTAATTTAAAAACCAAAAATATACAATAATAGAAAATATGTCGCACCTTTCGCACATTATTCGGTGAAATGCGAATGGCTACAAACAGACAAAGTACAATAACCCAGCTAGGCACGTTCTTTCGACTAATATTCCGATCATAACTGTTTCCAAAATATCCACTCGCCCGGTTCTTGATGTATTATGTAACGTTGCTACCCTTTTACTTTACTATCCTGTGATTATAACAATGTATAATTGTAATCTTTATTATTTAAAAAATGGTAGTTATTCCATTGAATATTTGGCAATATTAGTTACTATATATAGTATATTACGGGGCTAATAAACGTAGTATTAGCCTCATAATACAAACGCCGGATTATTAATCATAAATAATAAATTGTAACTCAGACAAAACGAACCGCCCTTATAAAGCAGTGCGAAGTAAAAATGAGGTCACGCACTTGTTGCATGGGGTTAGAAGAGGGTGAATTACTGCTTGCGGAAACAATTTAAGGCGTCCCAAGTTCAAGGGCGTGTACCGCAGTTACATCATGAAATAGTCACATTGATTGTCACTAGCTTTAACATCTGGGAGATCTTCGTAAAGCTCTTGAAGGTGTGTAAAGTCTACCAATCCCAACTTGGCCTGCGTGGTAACTACGCTTTAACCCTTCTCATTCTGAGAGGAGACCCGTGCCTAACAGTGGGGCATTAATGGGTATCTTTTATCTAACACGTTATCAATATCAACTACCATGCTGTTCATTCTAAATGCATGCCGGTTTACTTTATTTTCTTTTCTTTCTGTCATTTCACCACTGATTCTCAATGAAGCACAATCCCAATTCAATATCGTGGAAACTAAAAGGATATGTTTATTGAGATGTCATTTTTATATTTAGAAATTAATTGCCTTTTTGGTTTATTGTACTATTAGACCAGCATAATTAATGGAATCAATGTTAAAATGACGTAATACTTTAATAATAAAAAAAATTGTTAGGTAAGTCCATCTGTATCAGACAACTGCATCTTTTTCTCTAATTTCAAACTTATTTGAAATATGTATATGTGAATACAATTTCACTCTGTTTTGATAAAAAAACTTAAGTATTATTTTATCATTATCATCATAGTCTGAATAGATACCGAGTCTGGCGCGCAATTTATTGATTTCATGCATACGGCCATGCGCAATGAAGCGCATTCCGGGCGTGGTCCTGTGAAAAAGTGATACATTTTCTCTACAACCTTACGCAACATGATGCGACCCTAGCTTTTTTAGTCAATTGTAATTTATTAAAGTTTTTTTCTATTTTTTATTAATACTGGCTCATTGAAAGTTTCTATTATAATTAGTTTGTTACTATTTGATACGATTATGCATTCTATATTATTTAAAATTTTGTGAAATGTTTGGTGCCTCTACGCTTACTGGGATTGTTTTCAAAGTACTACTTGATGTGATTTATAATCTTTGTTAATTATTAATTAATTAAAAAAATCGCATTGCTATGGCAACAGGTGATATGATTTGATAGGTGGTAGAACAATCGTTCGTCTGGGGAAGTACCACCGCCGCCCTCATAATCCGCCGTGAAGCAGTTGTTGTATTTCGGTTGGAGAGGTGCGGTTGCCAGGCACACATATAGCGAGGCGATCATCATAGACCTTAGGAGTAGTGACGCATCTATATACAGCCTCAAACGGAACTTCGGTTTTGTGTGAGATTGGATGTGGGTGTCTATGGGCTGCGGTGACCACTTAACATCAGGTGGCCTGCATGCTCGTTTACTACTTTACAAACATAAAAAAAGGGATATTTAAAAAAAAAAATTAAAATCAAAGAATATATTACAACTGTTTTAGATTTTTTGGAATTATTATGAAATAGCATAGTCTAGTGTAATTGGTTTCGTAACCAAACCAAAGGCCCCTGAACTTGAAAAGCTCACTAACTTACATTTCTGTACGCCCCAAGCTTGTGTCTTATTTTTTTATTCACTCTGAATTGAAAGTGAGTTGAAATTATTATTAAAACGTGTTACGTATCAACAATACGTATTACGTTATAATACGTATGTGTTACGTGCGTACATATTTCTTATAACATAGCAATTATTTTGATTGATCGACAAATTTTTGACTTTTAATTTATATGTTCGTAATGTATATAAAATACAATTCTTAGTGCTTTATGGATCCTTAGTGAGTAGAAAGTAAATTCATAAGTTCCTATACATGGAGACAGAAAACATTTAAAAATTGGTACTTTTTATTTGGTTTCTTTGTTTTTGTCGGAAATTATCACCGGCACTTCAATCTTATTTTGTTTTGTTGGTAATTTCGTTATTATAAAATTAGAGATATGTCAAATCAGCATTATAGGAACAGCTTTTGATAAAACCAATGGCAGTCTAGATACGCTTAAACTTGAGCATTGCGATGAGATTTACTGATTTTAATCATACGGACAGGGCAGGGCTACATGCTACAGAGTGATCACATCATCTTTATCTAGGGCTCTCACATATCCAATATCTTTTCGTTTTTCACATATTGTTAGTTTACTATTATTTATTTTATTTCTTGAACACTCTGTCTCTCTTTGTTTTAATCCAAAAAAGAGAGAAAACGTGTTGGGCATTTAAGTTTTGTGAGTGTATATTAAAAGTTTTAAGTTCAATAATTGACTGCAGTCTTTAGTATTTAACAATTGAATATAAACTCGATAAGATGGTCCGTGGTCCTTGTACATTTTTTTAAATATTTGAAAATATTTATTTATTAAAACCAATTTTATGAGGTTCGTTTTTTTCGACGCCTGATTTTCCTTTTACGCTAATCGATAACAACATAATATCATAGTGAATTTTATCTGAACTTCTAACATATCTTTTCTCTATTTCTTAAATAACCTTAATTAGCGAATACCTATATATAAGTGAAAATTGCCCTTTTTGTCATAAATCTGATAAAAACCGAATTTAATCTTTTACGGTCGTCATAGCACTATGAAAATTCAGAGCCCCGATTAGCAGTAATATTTACCGATTTCATGCATACGGCCATGCGCAATGACGCGCATTCTGGATGTGGTTTTTTGCAAAAAGGTCATTAACTCCTTTTTTTTATGCCATTTTTAACTTTCTAACTAGTTTATGCTTTTAGTACGTTTTTTTTTCAAATTTTGATTGTTTTAAAGTATGTGATTTTGAGAATATGTAATTGAGCATTATTTTTTATTGGAACTGTACCAAATTTTTAATGTTCTATTTCGACTGGTATATATTTACATTTTTTTGGTGCTTTTTATTCTCATGATTAAATTATTTAGCTTACTGTTATAGTATGATACATATAAATATGTTATTTGATTCTTTAAACACGTTGCTTAAAAGCACGAAATAACATCTCCGCTAAGCATATGAAAACGCTATTTAATGTGGATTATGAAAACAGCCAATGGGCGTTGCAATAACTAGATTGACGTCATGCACATGGACATGCGCAAAGCGCTGCATCACGGGTGGGGCGCTCTACAGGAAATGCGTTATTTCTTCAGCAACCTTCACCCATTGAGGGTGCTAATCTTTGTTTCATTCAGTTTTTTTGCTTAGATCACAGTATTACGGCTATGCGTAGACAATTTATTTTTTATTAAATGTTCTATATTGTGCTTGGTGTTTAACAACTACTTCCAACTTCTTCTGGTACGTACGGATAATTTTATATATATTTATAAGATAAAATGGTATGGTCAAATAAAACTTTGTTACTTCTAAAATATTTGTGCTTTATGATGAGTCGTTATATTTATTTCGTTTTCCAACCAAATGTTTATATAGGTACTTCACTATTTTAAACACGCGTTTGAATCAGCGAGGCTGCTTTGAGTCATGCGCACAGCACCTCTCCCGGGAATTTTAGCTGCATTGATTAGTATGCATCGAGACATGCGCATTGCACCTTGACATTCTACGTTTTTGCTTTTTTGTTTGTTTTGAAATTTCTATTGGCCATAATATTGTTTATTATTTTTACAATAATTTGTGACATTTCTATTTTTCTCTAGAACGAACGACAAAATCTACTACGTTCAAAATGTATCCTTCCGACTAACATTTCAAGTAATCTATCAACAATCCATCCGTCATCATTTTTTAAATTTATTTTGTTACTTTACATAATCCACCTTCAGCTATATTAATATATAGCTTTAAACTTTTTAAACTCTTATTATTACATTAAATAGTACAGAAGAAGAATAAATAATCACCGTTTTCATATTCTTGTTAATAATGCAATTCGCATTTGTTTCCGTGACAATTTAAGATGTAACTGAGGCATACACCCTTGAACTTGGGAGACCTTGAATTATTTCCTTAAGCGATAACCTACCCTCTTCTACCCCACGCAACAAATGCGTGACCTTATTTTCGCGTCAGAAGTATAATTTTGCTATATGGGTACTATATAAATGTACTAAATTACTTATTAATCATTATACCATGCCATAAAACTGAACTGGGGAAATATGTATTGTTACATTTATATCGATTATTAATTTCCATTTTACTCGTTTATTATCAATTTTCGTAAAAAGAAATCCACACCCAGCATGAGATAGTATTTACATATAATAAACACCATATACATATAACATTTAACAAAAAACAATATATTATGACCTCATTACTTTAGTCTGGAAATATTCCGACTTGGGCGTTGCAATAACATTTATTGATTTCATGCATGCGGACATGCGCAATGAGGTGCATCCCGGGCGGAGCGCCCTTTGTGATAACTGCGTTATATCCTCTGCACCCTTCAGCTAGTGCGCTCGTTTTGTTAGTTGGTTAGGGTTTTGCTTTTCTCAATAATGGTGTTTAATTTATACAGCATGCATATTTGAAGAACTACTGAGTTTTAAAAATTTCCTACTTTTTAAAATATTTTAAATTTTTTTTACTTTACTAAGATATATATTTTAATTTGAATATATTTAATGTTCAAATGATTAGTGTTTAATAACCAGCTGCTACATCGATAGGTAAGATATTTTGAAATATTTCACTTTTTAAACCATCTATATAGACGATATTGATTTTACATCGCGCAATGAAAGTTTTAACTCTATAAGCTAATAAAAACTCTGGATAAAAATTATTTACACGTTTATACATACTGTTATGTAGTTGTATGGGACCGCTTTAGCGAGGGTGAATTGAAATATGTGCGATGTATCTGTCTGGCAAGCTGATTGTATTGATTACCATGCGTGTCATCCAAAAGGCATGCAAAACTTTAGTTGATTTTACAATGTTTGTTGCATATTTCTATTGTTTTCCTCACTAATCACTAAATCCTTATCCAAGTTCGGGGTCGCATAAACATAAAATATATATTTATTGAGATGTCAATTTTATTGTTAAAATAATCTTTGAAGTTGAAGAACTAGCAATGTACACGCTATTTTAATATAATTCATTTAAAGACACTATTGGGTAAGGGTTACTTAAATTTCTTATTTGTCATTAATTAACAAAAAAATAACATATCTAATTAACTTAACTTAAGGTACTTTTGTGTCTCAATAGCTGTATCTTTCTTTCCGAATTTAAAGCTTTATAATATTTAATTACTAGATTTTCTACTGAAAACATGTTATGAAAGTTTTAAGTTTTATTTTATGATAGCGTGAATGTATGGCGTGCAATTTATTGATTTCATGCACACGGTCATGCGCAATAAGGCGCATCCCGGGCGTGGTCCTATATAGAAGTGGGTCATTTTCTTTATAACCTTACGCGACATCATATGACACTAGTTTTTTTTAATGAGAAGTTATATAAATATATTGCATTTTATAATTTTAACGAGTACTTACCCGATAATAGTAAACTTTCCGCTGTAATTAATTGTCTACTTTCGACTACGAATATGCATTTTATATTAATTAAAATTTTCTGAAATATTTGATGCTCTCCTTCTACTAGTATATATTAATAGTATGTTGTAACTACAGTGATTGAAATTATTTATAATATGTTCGAATTACAATGATTGAAATTATTTTTTTAACTATT